>JADKXX010001450.1:0-46920 GCA_017310255.1 Butorides virescens | reverse complement strand
GGGGGGGGGGGGGGGGAGAAGCTGCTGTGAATAAGGGTCGTTTGTCCGTCTGTTCGCCCCGTGCTGTGGGCTGGGTGGCAACTGCTGACAATCTCTCTCCCTCTCTGCAGTTGCAAGGCTGAAAAGTCCCCTCATGCTCACTGCACCCGACTTGCTGGATGTTGGCAGGCACAGTGTCTGCTGCCTCTAAAGCTTTTCCCTTGAAATCGTTAGGCTAGCCGAAAACGTGCCTTTTTCGGGAAGAAAGGGCTCGCAAAGTCTAAAGGCGGCCAAGGGCTTCTCACGCTGCGTTGGAGCTACCTAACAGCTCATGTATCTTTATTATGTATGAACAAGAAGGAAGGGACAGAGTTCGCTCTGTCTGCTTTATTGTCTTTGAGAACTGGGCCGCACCGATTCAAAATTTGCCTCTCCATTATATTTACAGTATCTTTTTAATTTTAATCGCATAAATTAAAGAAAACCAGAAGCCGCCTTGTCTTTCTAGCCCTTCCACGTGGGTGTCCCTACCGAAACAAAGTCGATGTCTGTCAGTCGTGTCTATGCCACGACAGAGGTTGGAGACTGGTGGCTGGGGTTGCACTCCTGGGGCTCGGCCACAATAGAAAGGTGCTTGGGGACCAGAGGCGTGTCATGCCCAATGCTGTGATTTATTTGGTGTTTCCTGGGTTTACACTGCCTAAAAATGGGTCTTTCCCTGGTCACTGGCAGGGGGCTCTGTGGTGTTGGTCTCGACCTTGGACGGGCCGGGAGCGGGGATGCACCTCGCTGCCATCCCGCTGCATCCCACACAGCAGGGCTCCGGTTCAGATTAGGGCCTCTGGGTGCTGATGCAATACTGGTCCCAGATGTAATGCAATAAGCCTCTTTGTCCCCTTTATCCGGAGTATTATGTAAATAAGATGGTATTTATGGTCCCAGGTATGGTGTTTTGGGGATGTGTGACAGTGTGCGTGCGCAGCTGTGCCCTTTGAGTGTTGACACGGCTGCTTCTGGCTGGGGGCAGGCAGCGAGCGGGTGGGCGGATGCTTGCGGGGAGCGCGTCATGCACCGGCTTTGTACCGATGGGAGGTGAGGCCGCAGGTGACCTTGCTGGGGCTGGTGACAGTTTCACTGTGCTTGCTTGCTTGCTTGTACACAGCCCATGCAGCGAGTGGATCGGCTTTGGGTTGTCTGCAGGAGATGGGGTGGTTTCCCACCAGTGAGGTCCGTGTTTATCTTTGCAGGCTTGCTGCAGAATATGGACCAATATTTCCCCAGCCTCGTGGCTGTGAGAGTCATGGACCCATTCCCAAACCTGTCCCATATTTCTTTGCAGCTGATGGTGGTTTGTGGAGAGATGTTTTGAGAAGCTCCAAATTCCCCAAAGCACCTGGAGATGGCCTGGGTTGTCTGCAGTTCTCCTGTAACCATGCTTCTTCTGATGCCTCATGGGCACCTGTGGTCAGGGGCCTGTGGGCTCCCCATGTGTGAGGAGAACCCATCCCTTCCCCACAGAGCTGGCCTGCTTATTCGGGAAAGTCGTGATTTGGATGCTTGTGCTGTGGCAGTAACGACTGGAGGGAGGATGATGCCATTGCGCAGGGGTGCCCGACTCCAGCAGGGTTTTGGGGATGTAGGGGTATGTTGAGGAGATCATCTGGACGCGAAGGGTCTTTCGTAAGATCAAGATGAGCCGGCCCAGAGCATGTGGCTGCCCTGGGAGCTGTGGTGTAGCTACTGAACTGGAGGCTTGACCACCCTGGCAGCGGCTGGTCTGCTCCATGTCCCCACGCCGGGTTGGCTTGGATGAGGAAGGGGTGCTGCTTGGTTTTGGGGAAGGGAAGAAAAAAAAAAAGATCCACCAGGGTGTGGCTTCATTTGCTGCACAATTGCATTGAAAGTGCACTTTTCCGCTAACGAGGATCAGTGCCTTGTGGTGTGCCCTGGTTTCAGAGGAAAGTAAGGTTTTGCTCCAATGGCCCTATCGTAAAGAAAATAGGGGATGGCTGCCTGCCTGGGAGGCGTGCTCTGTGGCTCTTGCTGCCTGTGAGATTTCTTTTTTTTTTTTTTATTTTTATCATTTCTTTAATGGAAACACCTACTTCACTTCTGGGTTTTGGTGAAAAATCAGTTTCTGAGATGAAACCACGAGGTGGTTTTGCTTTTGTGCCTCGGTATCCTTCATGTGCACAAAAATGACTGACGTAGCAGCTTGAGCGTCAACTGGGAGGTCATGTGTGGAGAGAGGGTGTAAAAGGAAGCGAGTGTATTTTTGTGGATGAATAAGGATGATTTTTGGAGAATCTTGATATTTTGTATTTAGACATTAAATGCTCAACTTCCACCCTTTGTTTCCTTGTTTGTGGAGTACAAAAAGAAACGAAAAGGAAAGATAGTGCTGTCCCTTTATGCCGCTCCTTCCCTGAGCATGTTGTGGACGCAGAAAGCTTTTGTGGCACAGGATTTTCCATCCGAGCCATTCCTGGGCTGGCTCGGCTGCTCTTCTGAGGGCTGGAAGGACGATAGCTTTGTGCATCGCCTGCCACATCTTGCCTCTTTGCGTGGCTACACTGATTTATTGATAACAAAACAAGGCAGTTTTAGAAGGTTTTTAATAAATTTGCATTTGTGGTTTTGATTAAATACAGCGTTTCTGGCTTTAGAGAGTCTGAAGATTTGGCTGGGAGTTCTCCCCACGCTTCTCTGAAGGGTGGCTCCGGAGGAGTCTGCTTTGCAGCTCTTAAAGGAGTGAAAATTGGGTGTGTAATGACTAAGCTAACGTCTGCCGCCATGAATTCAATTGAAGAGGTAGAATCTTGCTAATCTGCAGGAGAATTACTACTCCTTCCCCAAAGATTTACTAGCTGATGCTGCCGTGAAGTTGCTTGTCCTGAAGATCTCCCGTTTTTCTTTTTATTCGTGGCATTTCCCATCTAATCTGTACCTTCCCCCTGCATCTATCACCACAAGTAATTAAAAGTGAGCTATGACTTCCCAAGTAAGCCAAGTACACGTTGATGCATGGGTCTTGCTGGTTTTTATTGTAGTCCTTTACATGCTAGCTAATTCACAAAATTTGGCAATTTGCGATGGGTCATTAGCGTGAATTAGCAACTTTTGGATGTATATCATAGCTTTGCAAATGTGCTTTATTAATCTGTGAAATACACCTATTTATTAACCCTCCCGGGGAAAAAAAAAAAAAAAGCAGGGATTTCTTGGCATGGTGCTGGCTGTGCTCGCATTTGTCCCTGTCTGTGTACGCCTTCCCTCCTCCTTTACTTTGCAGACTGGTTGTTTTTTCCCAAAGTGTTCCCAGGCTGATAGCTTGACAGCAAGAGAGATTACAGCCGCGCGCATGGTCCTCTGCTGCAAATGAAGCCTTAGCTCGTGTAGCCAAGGTGCCCTAATTGGTTATTGAATGAAGGGAATTAAAGGCATTAATGGGTGAAGTGGTTAGGAGCGGCAGAGAGATGTTCATCCTCTTCTGAAGCCTGGGAAATGGCCAAGGCTGCCTGTGCGCTCTTCTCCTAAAAGAAAAAATAAAGCCCAGAAGCTCTCTCTTCTGTGGGAGTGAGCACGCGAGCGTCTGTCCATCCTCTCCAAATCGTGCTGCTGCGTGCCCCTCTCCTATTGAGGTAGGGCTGTGGCTGGGAGCCGGTGCTCAGCTGAGCGTCACTTGGCTGGGATCACTCAGGCGGTCTTCCTTTGGGTGGAGAAGACAGAAATGAGATGTTGGCTTCGGCACAGAGCCCCCCTGGCGTCTGCCAACACAGCCGGTGATTTCCCTTTCCTGCTGTACCTCCGTGGAGGGTGATCCTCATTGGGAGCCTGTGTGGCTGCAACTGTGGGAGTCCCAGCTTGGGACTGGGACCGCCATGGGGTTGAGGGGCAGCAGGGATGCCAGGGTGGCCGGGAGTGAGGTGAGGAGCCTTGCCGCCTCCAAAGCCCATAAGGGAAGGGTGCAAATGGCTGGTGCGGAGGTGCCCGCTCTGCTCCCACCAATGCCCAGGAGGTTGAGCTGCTGCCAAAGCTGCGGGTGCCTTTCTGCAACCCCACTCATGGTGCTGGGCGAGCAAGGGGCAAAGGGTGAGCTCCTTTTTTCTGGCACTTGCTCCAGAAGTTATTTATGTCTGTTGGTTGTCTTTGGTCTTTGCCATTTTTTCTTTCTTCCCATCTCTGTGACTGATGCTTCAGGGATCTTTCCTGGTCACATCCATCTTGCTGCTTCCTCTTGCTGCTGACTTTCTCAGGCTGCTGGCAGTCTTCCAGCCTTTTTGGTTATTTTTATGTGCTCTCTACCCCCTTCTAGGTTGCGCATGATGACAGGCCACCAGTTCAGATCTCTTTAAGCCTCCTGTAAATCAGTTCACTTCTGCGTTGGGGTTAGCAAGGATGTAACCAGACCGGTTTTAAATCCGCACGGCTGTTCTGCTTTCCTGGTGGAAACCAGCTCTCTGCTCTAGGGACAGTCAACCCCTAGGTTTGTCCCTACGAGAAGCATTGTGATGCAGAGCTTGGTGCCAAACAGATTTGCTCAGATGTCCTGCTTTGAGTGTTTGATGTTATTTTTGGCAACAGCCAGTAGCGGCATGGCTGGCTGGGTTCAACAATATTGGGCTTTGCGGTGGTAGGAGAGCACCGGGGCTGTGTCTGGTGCTGCCGGCAGCGCCTCTGATCAGCCGTAGTGTGCTGGCTTGTCTAGCTTAGACTCATCTGAAGCATTTCCCGAGTTAATCCTGGCTGGTTATTGCTCACAGGGTTGCTTTTTGCTTTTGCCACCGCGTAGCTGCCAACACTCTGTGTGTCAGTCTTCAACAAGCAAACCCTGGGGTGATGCCTCTCTGCTCCCACAGCACTGCCTGTGCCTGCCAGGCACCCACTGGTGCCGTGTGCTAGTGCTGCCGAGACACCCACGGTCACAACGGGTGGCACGGGGTCGTGGGTGAGCGGGGGATGCTGGCTCTGGGTGAAGATGGGGCTGTAATTGTAGTTATTGTCAAACTATTGTGTGTGGGTCTGGGCTTGGCAATCACGTGGTGGTGTCTTCCAGCATGCAGACAGTGGTGAGGGCTAAACCCCTGTTCGGCGTCCCTAATTCAGGATAGATTTGAGCGCTGAGTTGCAGGAAGGAAGCTGGCTCTGTTCTTTTACCCACCAAATGTTTTTTTTTTCCCCACGCACCTGGGTTTTTCAATTCCTCTTTCCCAGTACAGCTGAATGTTAAGAGTGCTGGGCACCAGTTTACGTTTATGGCTGTGGATCTGAGGGCTGGGGTTGCTGAGAAAGCTCTTGGCCATTTTCAGCTGTCAGACATTTTTGAAGTCTGCAAGGTCACGCTTGCTGGAAGAAGTCTAGCCTGGCATTTTTGGACAAGCAGGCTACTGCCAGCCAGCATCCAGAGGAAGAGCCAAGCCTGAGCCTTGCAGCTACCTGCTCGCTTCCGCACCAGAGGCAGAGCCTTGGTGGGAAGGGGACGTGCCTCACGCAGCACGGTGCTGTGAGAGTCGTAATGAAGCGCTGGCACGGCTCTCGCCTGTCCTAGCTGTGCTTGATGCTCCTCTCCTCCATGCTGCTGCTTTATCCCACCGCTGTGGTCCCTCCTGCAAACCTGGTTCCTGCCTGGCAGGAGCTCCATCAGCTCTCCGTGGGAGGGCCGTGCACATGGGCAAGTCGCTGGACTTAAAGGGTGGCTACAAAGAGGACAGAGGCTCTCTCTTCACAAGGAGCCACACAAGGAGCCACATGGAGGAGTCAAGGGGCAACAGATACAAGCTGCACCATGAGAGATTTTGTCTCAACAGAAGAAAAATTTTTTACACTGAGAACAGTCAACTGGAACAGCCTCCTCAGGGACATGGTAGAGTCCACATCGCTGGAGGTGTTCAAGATGCAAGTGGACAGAGCAGTAGATAATCTCACCTGGGCTCCCTTCCCCATGAAAGGCTGGACCAGGTGACCTTTCTCGGTCCCTTCCAACATGGGCTGCTCTACAGCTCTATGACTTGAGTTGTGTTGATGCATGCAGTCTGGCTTCCGTGTAATGATGGTGGTTGCTCAGCTTCCCACCGGAGGAGTGACTCCAGCAGCATGATTCAGAGGAGAGCAAGCGGGAGTACAGAGAAGGTGACGTTTGCCTGCTGTCCTTCACAGGAACAAAATGAAGTGACGTTTGGTGCCTTGGTGTGAGTCTGTAGATATTGATGTGCCTTCTGCTTGAGCTGAGGACCTTCGGTGATGTTTCTTACACTGTTAGCTTTCTTGAAATACGAAGCTCTGGACTTCCGTGTGTTGGCAGAGGAAATCTGAGTCGTGTTTTATTCAGTACAGAGTTAGGTAGCTTAAAAAAATGCCAGGGTTGAGAGACATCAAAATTAATTAATTGTAAATTGGAAGAACTGCAGGCTCTGGAGGCACGAACAAACAAAAAATTGGGACTTTGGTGATGACACTTCCAAGAGTGACAGGAGGATTAAAGAGGAACTTGTTCCAGTTTTCCCCATTTTTGCAATGTAAAGGAAGGCCTGAAACATTTCCTCCTTTTCATTTTCCCCCTTTCTGTGTACCTCACATACTGGTGACGTTGCCACTGGTGGGGTTTGGCTTATTGGAGGTTGGGGGAAGCGAGGGGGTCTGCTGAGGGTGGCTTTGCTGTTGAACCGTGTTCAAGAATGTTGGGTTTTTCAGCCCTAGATCAAGTTTTTCCTCAATGCCTGTTTGGCATTGAGGTTAAAGAAGTGTCAGTAAGAAGCAAGCGCTGAGTTTCAGCTAATCTGGTGAAGTGTTCTCTTCAAACACAGCCAGGTTGAGATCTGGCACCGCGTGCCTTTATCTTGTATCTACAGTTCTGCTGGACGACTTTGCATGCTGTAGTCTTGCTGAATGTTGCTGTAGAGGTGTTTTAAGGTCATGAGCAGATGGGGGATGGAGGTGAGGTTGAATTTTGATCTGAGCTGCATCTCTTGACGGATGATGAACGTGAAGTTGATGCTTGAGTGTGTATTTGGTAGCAAGTGTGTGTTGTGACTGATAAATCTCCTGAGCTTTGCTCTGGGTAGAGTGATTGCCTGGCCACACCTATGCCGAAGAAGTCTTTGCTAACCTCTCCCATCTTCCTCCAGCCTCTTCCAGTGTCCTCGTCCGTCCTGCTTTTGTAATGCCTGGACTCAAATATTTCAGGCTTTTCTCAAGAATGCCAAGAAATGACTCATGACTTGAGTGCTGCCCTGTGTCAGGTTCATCTCCAGCGTCAAGCCTCAGCCTGCAGAAACTTGGAGTCCTGGCATAAGTTTCTCCACATCTCTCCGGGCCCTCCAGTTGCAGTGCATGCTGGAAGATGTAGTCTTGGTGGGGTGCACCTCCATATTAAAAAAAAAAAGAGTGGCTCCATTTTATTCAAATGGGGTTCAGCCTTCTCCCTCCTGGCAGCTTGCTGACGCCGTCCTGCTTGGCCCTGAGAGCCACCGAAGTTCTCCCAGTGCCTTGTGTGAGCAGGGAGGCGGGAGCGCAGCTCTTCCATTCAAAATCTTGCTTAATTCCACATTGAACAGCTTGTTTTGAAGCCCTGCGCTTTGCCGTGTTTTGCAACAGCTCGGACTCCTGCCGGGCGAAGGCGATTGAGGGATCCTGCCCCTGTTGGGTGGCAGTTCTGGAGGGTGTCATGGTAAATCTCCTTTGTCTGCTGCGGCTTGACTGATGTATGGGGGAGAGCAAACCCTCCTTCCCTGCGTGATTCTTGAGCTGAAAGCAGCAAGTGAGTGAGGAAGCTCCTTTGTGCAGATTTCTCTGTCTCCTCTTGTGCGTGCCAGCTGGCTTGCGTTCAACATTTCTCTTTTCTCTCTCTCTCTCTCTCTCTCTCTTTTTTTTCCTCCACCATCTCTAGAGAGAGGGGGCGGGGAGAGAGGGGAACATCTTAAAAAGAAATCTGCAGAAAAGACATGGGAGTTACTTAACAAAAATCTAACCCAAACAAGCCCAGCTGGGGGATTACAAATGCGCTGTGGTAGGAGCCGAGCGGGAGCGAGCAGGAAAAGGCAGGCGTGTTCCCCCACCCCCCCCCCCCCGCGCCCCCCCCCCCCCTCCCGCCCCTGAGTTTTTTTAGTCGTAAAAGGAAACAAAAAGGGATCTTGTGTGGAGGCAGCGTATGGGGAGAGCTGCCGGCTGGCTGCCAGCAGCGGGAGGAAGGGCATCAGCACTGCAGCCCCTTGTGCCTCAGTGGAGCGGGGCTGGGGGCTTGTGGGGAGCCCTTTGGGGTCTTGGCAAGCGGCAGGGGCCAGCATCTCTTCCATGGATGCTCTCCCCTGGCTGCCGGCGCCGCCTTTGTGTCTCCCTGGCAGGGCGCAGAGGGGTCTCTTTGCTCTCCAGGGTCGCTCCCGGCCGGGGCAAGCATCTCGCTGAAACCCTCTGCTCCCTGCCTTCTGCCTCACTGGAGACTTTTTTTTTTTCCTTCCCTCCCACCCCATCGTCTTTGCCGCTCCTTCTTGCAGGCATTCCTGAAAGTTAATCAGGGTGAAAATTGTAGTCGGTCATGTCTGGAAGCCACCAGAGGCTGATCCTGGAGCGCTGCAGGCTGGAGCACATGGGTATGAGACAGTCTCCCTACGTGTGGGCTGGTTGTTGCCAGGAGAAGAGCTTTCTCCTGCATCTCACCACCCTTGGGCGTTCAATCCTTCCCTGCTTTAGTTTCTTGGCCTCTGGTAGAGAAGTTTCTTTCCTCTCTCTGGTAGAGAAAGCTGGAGTGGCGTGGGCTCAGCAGGTCCTGCCACTGAGCATCCTGAGCGTGTTTTAGCACAAAGAGCCGGGGTCCGTTTTCCTCACTCCCTTTTTGAAGGCAAGCTGTTCTATTTGAATAGCTTTCTCTAGGTGTGTTTGCAGCTCCGAAAGTGAACTTTCAGGTTTGTCTCTTGGTTGGCTCTATCCCAGCCCGTAGATGCGGATTGTAGAGGTCTCAGCACCTAATGGAGCTGAATTATTCATGTCTGGTGCTGTGTGTGTGCAGCATTCCCAAGCAGAAAGCTGTCTCCTTGTAGGAGCTGCGCTCTAGGACTGCTCTTAAAACGCTTTGTTGGCAGGTCTCCAGGCCAACAAGTGAGCACATGCTTTTCATGTTGCGCGGGGATCAATCCTGCGATAGCAGGAGGTAAGGGGAAGGACACGTTATAGCTGAATCAATCTCCTCGGTCTGTTTTCTGAGATGCTGTGATTTATGGCGGCGTTACTCCCCCTGACAGGAGAGCTGGGAGGATCTGGAGAGCACCCAGTGCTTCTCCAGCTTGGGCAAACCAGGCGGTGGGAAAGGGACCTCCTTCTCTGGACCATGGGCTGCGGTAGCCAGGGGTTCCTGTCCACCTGAAATAGCAACGGCATGGCAGATTGAGGGTCTCGCTTGGGAGAGGGACCCGCAACCCTCCTCTGGCTGCAGAGGTTGAACCCTGTGAGGCTCTTTGGAGAAGAGAAATGGGGAACTGGGATGGGAATTTCAGGCAGGGGGTGTTTGAGCTGTGGGAAATGCTCTGGAGACACGTGCAATGGATGACGTTCAGGGGACCCCCCCAGATCATGTACCAGGGTCCTGGCCTTCAGTCCTGGGCTGGCAAGGGCCGATCTCTGCCCTGGCCCTTCTTCCCACAGTGGCACGTCTCGGCACAACGTGCCTTTCCTCTGCTCTTGCAAATCCAACCTGTTCTCGTCCGTCCTGTTTGCGGTTCCTTTCCCTCAGCGTTAGCAGTCTCCAATTCCCTCAATGCCTCCTCCATAGGGTGAATGTTTTTTCTCCTCTTGTTTTCTAACCCTTTGATTGTTCCTGGCTCTCTAATCGCCGGGGACCCAGCGGACTTCTGGGCTCCTTCTTCCTTTTGTTGTGGTAGGAGTTGGCAAACGCTGCTGCTGTTTGCATAGTTTCAGACCAGAGTCCTGCTCATCTGCTCTCCTTATTTCATAGGTATAAATAATATTTATGTGTATGTGTGTGTGCATGTATATATGCACACTTAAAACAGCAAGGTGAGCTTCCCAGTGTGAGCTGGCCAAGCCGGTGTCGTGGAGGCGTTGCACGGAGCAGGTGATGCTGTGCCTGTCACAGTACAACCCTGCAGATTGTCCGTCGCCTTCCCGTGACTCCAAGGCCAGATCCTGGTCCATCTGTCCCTCTGACCTGAGCTGGCCATGGCCCTTTGTGTGCTCCAACCTTGGGTGGGCAGCTCTTGGAGTTGGAGGCTGAGCCTTATCCTCTCTCATAGCTCGTGTGTGTTGGTCCTGTGCAGCAGCACCGTGTCCCCATGCCCTGTCTGGCTGGACGCTGGGCCTCAGCTGGGCCCGGAGAGGGCTGTTATCAGCTAAAAATCTGGCTCATCCGCCTTGTTGCTGGCTTTGCCCATCCAGACAAAGGAATCGCTGCAGATCCTTGGCACAAAGGGAGCTGGCTGTGGCAATGCATGCCAGCCAAGGTGGTCTGTGCCGTGCAGAGGTGAGATGATTGCTGCTGATCGCTGGCCCCATTGGTGGTTTGGAGAGGGGCTCCAGACAGGCAGGTTGGTGGGGTCAGGCTGGGCGCCCTGGCTCGGTTCTGGGGAGCGGGTGCTGGGGCAGGAGGAGGAGGAAGAGGAGGAGGCAAGAGAAACATGCGGCACAGCTTTGGGAAGCTCTTAGTGACTCCGGTGCACAAAGTGATCTCCTGATTCGGCACTTTCTCTGCTGCTGAAATGAGAGGTCAGTGCTTTTCATTTCCAGCTTGCATGCTAGCCCCTGGCTCCTGGGGTTAAAAATATCCGTAATGACCTGTCAGAGAGCGGATTATTAGATGTACAGAGCTGAGGATGCTGTGGGGAGCAGATGGAAAATGGTCTAGCTGCGGCAGCCTGTCTGATGAAAGAATCCCTGGCATTTTTACAGTGTTTGCATCTCTGGAAACACACCAGGATCTTGCCTGCTGGGGTTTGAAGAAATTTCTGCGTGTGTGGGGTGGGGTTTTTTTGTTTTTTGTTTTTTGTTTTTTTTTTCATTTCTCTTTCAGTCACGTGTTTTTGAAGTGTTGCTCATAAATAGTACCAGGAGCCAGCAGGCCCAGAGCTTGGCGGGGAAGGGGAGGACGGTGCTGCTGGAGAGGAGCTTCATCCAAACGGGTGGCCAAGGATTTCTTAAGAGATCTGGAGAACGGTTGGCTGGGGCCAAGTAGCTGGCCGGGTGGCTGCTGGGAAGAAGCTGTTTCATGTGTTAATAATGTCTCATCAGTGTAATTGCCACGAGCTAATCTCATCGAGCAACTCTGAGCTAATCTCAGTGAGCAACTCTGGCACTTTTCGGGTTTCATGTGGGTGTCTTTTTCTTGTTTGAGGGTAGCGTACGATGCATCTGAGGGCAGGGAGGGTGAGGGGCTGGGAAGCTGGGAGGAGAAATTTTGGCCATGGTGTGGACAGGTACATCCAGTCCCTCTCTTCCCAGTTAAGACCCAGTACCCATGCACCTGCTCCTTGGCTTCCTGTCCTTCGGAGCCTGCCACATGGCTTGTTGTGCTGGACGTAACAGTGGTTCAAAGCTGGTTCAAACACAACACAGTGCTGCCTGGAGGTGCGGGATGGAAACACGGTGCTTCCCGCTGCCATTTGGCCTTCGGCGACTGCTCTGACGCATCCCAAGTGTCATGGGTATTCTGAAGCTCGGGATTTATTTCCCACTGAGGCACTTGACTTCCCCGGCGAGTGGCTCTTGTCCCTCACAGGGAGGCTGGTGGGGAGAGGAGCCCTCCCTCTGGGTGGCATCAGCAGGAGAGAAATCAATCCTCCCTCCCAGGGGCAGCACTCGATAATTCAGAGGGAAATAGCGAGCGGGGAAACGTGTGAGTAATGTCTTGTTGGAGCCGAGAGCCATGACCTGCCAGGGCCGGTATTGATCGAGGGATCAGTGCCAGATGGCTGCTGCTGCAGGGATGGCCAAGGACCGGCCCCCAGCCTGGGGAGGCGTGGCAGGAGGATGCTGCCTCACATCCTGCAATGGGGGATTTGGGAGGTTGGGGGCTTTCACCCTGCCCAGGACTTCTCCTGCACATGAGGCTGCCAGCGAAGGCAGATCTGCCTGCCCGGGGCTCTTCATGTGTAACCCTGTTCTCTTTGCTCTCCCTTCCAGCAGAGATGCCGTCACCTGGGCAGACCCCAACCGCTGGAAGCCCCCTGAGGACGTAGGTGACCCCCAGGGCGTGGAGGCAGGGAAGAGCCTTGAACCGTGAGGAGCCGTTAAGTCTAAGATGTCCTTGAGCAGCGGAGCTTCCGGAGGGAAAGGAATCGATGCAAACCCGGTTGAGACATACGACAGCGGGGATGAGTGGGACATTGGCGTAGGGAATCTCATCATTGACCTGGACGCTGATTTGGAGAAGGATCAGCAGAAATTGGAAATGTCAGGCTCCAAAGAGGTGGGGCTCCCGGCACCCAACGCGGTGGCAACCCTACCGGATAACATCAAGTTTGTGAGCCCAGTGCCGGGCCCGCAGGGCAAGGAGGGCAAATCCAAGTCGAAAAGGAGCAAGACTGGCAAGGACAGTGGCAAGCCGACCCCGGGGTCCTCCTTGTTCACTCCCAGCGAGGGAGCTGGTGGCAAGAAGGAGGCTCAAGGACGCTCTGGGGACGGCACAAACTCAGGCGGCTTGGTCCCTGCTGTCACCCCGAAGGGCTCGGAGAAAACGGCCAAGACATCTCGTAGCGTGGCCGGCTCCAAGAAGGAGAAGGAGGGCGCCTCATCCAAGAGCAAGAAGGAAAGGAGTGAGGGTGTGGGGGCTGTGGCGGAGAAGGAGCCCGGTGTGCTGCAGCCCCTGGCCCTGGCGGTGAGGGTGGGACAGTATGATGGGGGCCAGGGGACAGAGCCTGCTGCTGCCGAGCAGCTTGGGAGTATAGCTATTGACACGGGAGCTGCGCTCAATCCCTTGGGAGTTAAGTCGGAGCTGGAGGATGGGGAAAGTGAGTGCCGGCAGCTGAAAAAGGTGAAGTCGGAGAAGGTAAGAAAGGTGTTGTGGTGCAGGTGGAGTTGGCGTTGCTGCTCGTCTCTGGTGGTTGCTCCTGTGCCAGGCTGTGCTGCTGCACGTGGAGCGGGAGCTTACAGTGGGACCGTGTGTCTCGTACCACAGGGGCCAGCCCTGATGTATGGCTGGGGCCTCCTGGTTCTGGTATGAAGGTGGTTTGGCAGTATGATGTGCTGGGGTCTGGACGCGGCGATGGGAAGGCACTGGTTGAGCCGTGCCTGGCTTCTGGGAACCGTGCACCAGCAAATTGCCTGCCAGTCGCTGCACGTCAGGGTACCATCCTGCAATACCCTCAGGGATTTGGGCTCTTTGGTGCTGTGGCTGTGCCAAGCGAGTCCAAGCCTCTCCAGCTCCTGTTGCTCTGCTGGAGGAGCCTGGGCGCTGGTGGTGAAGGTGATGTCCTGGTCCTGTGCCTGCTCCAGCTCCCAGCAGGACAGGGCAGTGTCTGTTGGCCACCGTGCTCTGCTTCCCAGTGGCTTCACCTTGCATGTCAAAACTCCCTGCAGCTCCCGGAGGAATTAATTTCTCTCTGGTTGCATCATTTGCAGAGGAGACCTAAGCATGTTAGTAAATGTGGGATCTGCGTGGGTGCACAGGCAAGCTCAAGGTGCAGGGTTGACAGGAGTTACCGCCTCGTTTCTTGGTCTGCTGTTAGTACATCCGTAGGCTTTGTCCCATTTGTGGTGACGATCAGCCTTGGGCCGACGGGTTGCTGCGGGTGATTTTTTTTTTTACGTGTTGCTTTGCTAACATGCAGTAGTGATGCTGAGCTGGCGAAGCTGCTCTTCCAGGTCACTGTGGGTGCAAAAAGCCCCGCCAGCGGCACGCGGCCGACAAGGTGAATGGCCGTCTGTCTGTCCAAGCGGCATTGGGCTCTGGGTGGCTGCACAGCCGTTTCTGGATACAGCCACTGGAGCAGCAGCTCAGTTAGCTTGTTTCTTAGTAATTGCAGTGGCTGATGTGATTTCTGCGGGCGGATGGAGGAAGACTTTGAGTGTGTGGAGTTCTTCGTGCTTGGAGCAGAAGCTCCTCCGCACTAGCTGCGTGCAGTGTCGCCAGTCTGCACCTGTGAAGCCACACGCTTACTGTGCACGGGGTGAGCATCATGAGCGTATGTGTTCGGGGTGGCTCAGCCCTGTTGCTGTCAACCCGTGAGGGGGTGTCAGGAGAGGGGCTGGGGGGGTCTCGGTGGGTGTGTGGCTGTGTTTGCAGCCGGCAGCTCCCTGGGAGGATTTCTGCTTTGGTGTGGGGATCGCGGTGCTGAAGGAATGGGTGGGGAGTGCTCAGTGGATTTCGGAGAATTGCTGAGACTAGGGAGATGTTGGGGAGATTTTTTTATCTGCAAAAAGATAGAGCATATACGGAGGGAAGGGTGGTGGAGATGGTGGGCCATGGGATGGCCCCGGGAGGAGAGCTGCTAAGTAGGTCAGTGCTTCCTCCACTCAAGAGGAAGACTCCTGGGGCAGGTTGACTGAAGCCTGTAAAATTAAGGAGTGGTGCAGAGACAACATGTTGTTCCCTTGTCCTTTCTGGCAGTGGAACCAGAATGAACAAAACCAGAAAGAGGAGCAGATGCTCTTCCGCATGATGGATGTGAATGCTGCTGCAAAAAGCTGTGGATGCGTAAAGTTCCATGGTGCTCTGGGGAATCTGGATGGGTTTGTGGAGGAGGAATCCATTTGGGGGGGGTGTACAGGGAAATGTCTTTTGGCTTGGGAAAAGCCTGAGGAGGGCTGGAGCTTGGGAAGTGGTTTGGGAAGTATCTCGATGTGCTTGGCTGTTATGTTCCTTCATAGCCATCTGCTGCTGGCCGCTGTCAAAGCCAGCACAGGAGCTGGCTGGACCATTGGTCCTTGCATGGCTTTTCCTGTGTTTTTACTATTAAAGATTTATTTATTTTGCTGATGCAGCCACCCTCTGCAGGTAGAAATGCCAAAGCGAGGTGGGGATTATGAAGACAAGGACCAAACATCATGGCCTTGACAGGCTGGAGGAGCGGGCCCATGCAAACCTCCTGAAGGTCAACAAGGCCAAGTGCAAGGTCCTGTGCCTGGATTGGGGCAGCCCCCTCTGTCGCTGCAGACTGGGGGGTGAATGGGTTGAGAGCAGCTCTGCAGAGGAGGGCTTTGGGAAGCTGGTGGGTGACAAATTGGACGTGAGCTGGCGATGTGCGGTTGCAGCCCGGAAAGCCCGTCACACCCTGGGCTGCATCACAAGCAATGTGGCCAGCAGGTTGAAGGGGTGACTCTTCCCCTCTACTCCACTCCGCAGAGACCCTGCCTGGGTTATAGGTGCCTTATAAGAATGATGGAGAGAAACACTATACCAGGGCCTGCAGTGACAGGACAAGAGGCAACAGTTTTAAACTGAAAAGAGGGTAGGTTTGGATTGAACATAAGGAAGAAACTTTTTACAATGGGGGCAGTGAGACACTGGAAGGGGTTGCCCAGAGAAGTTGTGGATGCCCCATCATTGGAAATGTTCAAGGTCAGGTTGGACAGGGCTTAGAGCAACCTGGTCTGGTGAAAGAGCCATGGCGGAGGGGTTGGACCTAGATGATCTCTGAAGGTCTCTTCCAACCCAAACCATTCTGTCATCTCCATACAGATACCCCGTGAGGATGGTTCTGCCATTTTGCTTGTCCACATTCAGTTGCATCCACGTTCGGTTGCATCCACATTGATGAAGGCTCAGCTTGGGGGCTTGAGCCCTGTTTTGAGAAGTGATTTAAGGTCTGGATCTGCAGGAAAACGTGTCACGTTTGCACTTGGGAGGAAACATCAGCTGTGTTTCATCAGCTTCCTGGGGGCAGCTGTGGGCGAGGAGAAGAAAGGTGTCTGCATGGTGAGGGGTGGGAAAGCAGTTTTGTTTCTTGAGGAAGAGCCTGAAGATGGACTGATGGCTGGGGCAGGGTGGAGGACAGAGGGGATGAGATGGAGGAGAACTATGGTGTTGGGCTCTTCCCATCTCCTGAAAGCTGCAGAGATGCCCCAAAATGGCATGTGGAGTTCAAAGGACAAGCAAAGAGCAGAGGTACATGCTGGCTGTGGGAGGGCAGCTCTGCTGGGGAGTGCAGCAGGGGGATGAAGGCGACAGGTTCCTGCAGGCCTGGGGACAAACCCTGCCTGGGAAGTGAGAAACTTGCTCAGACCGAAACGGGAACGGCCAGAGCGTGACTCAGCCCAACCTTTGGTCTCCGGCAGCTTGTCCTCTGCTTAACCCTGTGCTGCTCCCGCTTCTGTTTCAGGCAGGGAGACTGGTCTCCATCTGGGGATGAGGAAAGAGGGACCATCCCTCCCTCCACCGGCTTCAGCCTGGGGTAGGTGCCATCCCCGTACATATGTGCATGCTGAACAGTCAGCCTCCAGCCAGGAGGTTTTGTTTTATCTCCTTGGCTGGATTAAAAAGCACATTATTAGCAAGTATTTTTTCCTTGATGAGGTGCTTTGGTGCCACAGCCAGGTCACCACTCGCCCCTCCTTCTGCTGTAGGGTTTTGCAGTCCTCCAGTCCTTGCTGGGTGTAGGAAAGAGGTCTGCTTTGGGTTTTTTCAGAGCCCTTTCATGTCAGCAGGTGCTCGAGCTGGTGTGGTGCCCATGGGCACGATCACCCTTATACCCGTGTGTGGCATTGCAGCGACAGAGCTTGTGGATGTGGCCCATGGGCTCAATGGGATGTGTTTTGCTGGTGTGACCCCATGGCTCCTCTGATCGCTGCTTCCTGGGGTGAAGCCTCGGGAACGGAAGATCCCAAATGCCCTTTTTCTAGATGCGCATCTTGGCCATGCCCAGCCTCTTGTTGCAGCATGCCCCAGATTGTTACATACCCTCCGTGAACCTGATGCCATCGGTGTGTCGGGACACAAGCGATAACTTCACCAAGGATGGGCCTGATCGTAACGACACCCGTTGGCAATAACCCCACTGAGACCTTCCAGGGTTGCTGGGGCAGGCTGAGCACCTAGCGCAGGTTTGCCTCGGGCTGTGGTTTGGTGCCTGGGCAGCTCCTTGCACCAGCCCGGGCTGCTGGAGCCCCAAAAGATATTTGGGGGGTAGGATTGGGAGCTTAACACTTCTTGCAGCAGCAAGAGACATGAGCCTGCTCTGATGCACCCGTGTCCGGAGCGCATGGACCAGCAAGTGGATCTGTCCCTGACTCGGCAGACAGCAAGCTGTGGGTCATTGGGGATGGCTGGGCTCGGTTTGGGGGGGGCACTGGTGTTCGGGAGGGAACAGCTGCTCTTGGTGAGCAGCCGTGCTCAGCAAAATGGACGTGCACAGAGGAGCAGCGCCGGCCTCGCTTGGGAAGCCTGTTTCTGCCTCCTGCCCCACCGGCTGCTTTCATGTGGCTGAGCTGGCCCCAGGGTTTGTTCGCTGGGGCGTCGGGCGCTTGCTTGCCGGCTCTCCACCCTGGCTCGCTGCCCATGCTATTGCCCCTGGCACCCTGCTCCTTGGCGTGCTGGGGCAGGCCAGCCCAGCCAGGGGATGTTAAGCATTAAACAAAAGAGCCTCCCAGCTCTTGGCTGCTGCTCCAGCTTTGTTTTGATTGAGAGGTTGTTCAGCAGGAGGAGGGTGTGCTTTTTTTTTTTAACTCCTCTGTCTTGACAAGGGTCCAGATGTGACGCTGCGGCAAGCAAGGGAAAGGCAAACAGAAGGTGCTGGAGACTCAGCTCTTCTGAAAGGCCTCTCTGGGTCACGTGCGCTGCCGTTTCGGGCAGTGAGGAGAGTGGATTCACTCGTGTCCCTCTGCAGGAGAGGGGGGTAGAAGCCACCGGTACATTTTTTTCTTGCCCTGAATTTGGTCCCCCAAACACAGCATGGTTATGCCCTGCAAGTGCTCCAAGGAGAGATCCCCTGCTATGGGTGGCCCAGTGGTGAGGGGATGTTGTAAGGTGAGGGACACCACAGCAGACGGGCCCCAAAGCTGGTGTGAAAATACATTTCTGGTTCTGTGGGAGGACAGCGTGGCGTTGGAGGTGGTGCTTGGGCCATGGCTGGGAGGTTGTCCTTGCTGCCGCTGTCTTGTCCCAGCAGTTTGCAATGTGGCTTTGGCATCATCTGTGCAGACCTTCTTCCCCTAAACCCATAGAGGAATACCTCCATGGTGTCTTCAAGTGCCATTCCTACACTCATGCCCATCCCAGCCTGACTGGGGCATTAATTCCTAAACTGGAATCTAAAGACAGTTGCCTTTTTCTTTTTTTTTTTTTTTTAAAGCCATTTTTGATGGGAAGGATGAGGTTTGGTGGTGGATGGAGGGGCGAGGGTTGGGGTGGAAGGATGGCTCTAGCTCGAAGAGGTCAGATTTGCCCAGAAGGCAGCAGCTCTGCTAGGTCCAAGCCCAACAGGAGGTGGCCATAGACTCTTAGGGACATTTCTGTATATTGGATATTGCGCTTACTTCCAGTTTTGCCGCGGTCTTGGCCCCTACCTGATGGTGGAGGCAGCTCCTTGCACATGTCTGTGGAGATGTGGCCACTAATCCTGTGCTGCCACTTTGCATTGTCCTGCTGGTGGGTGTGAATGGCTCTGGCTCTGCCGTGGCCTCGTCTGTCGCAGTGTCCCAGCCATCACCAGCCACTTGCCGTCCCTTAGTGCTTGTCCTTTTCTCCTTTGTCAGCTGACGGTGGCACCAGAAAAGTAGCCCAGTGGATTCACATTGTTCGGACCTTCCAGCTCTGCTCTCTGTGCATCCTTTTAGGACTCGATCTCACCCTCCAACGGTGGCTCTTTGCATCTTGTTCCTGTATAAAATGGTTCAAATGCGGTTTGACCACCAACCTCCCCGAGGAATGGCGTGGGAGCAGGGAGCCGCTGTGCCAAGGGCTCAAGCCCTCGGCATGCCGACTGCCTTCTGTGCTCGCAGAAAAGCCCAACACACCAGAACAGCTTTTCCCGCCCTAAATGTCAAGACATTTGATGGGAGGCTTTGGCAAAAGGTAGGCTGCTCTGACCCGAGATCCCCATCAAGGTGAGGATGAAGAGCACTCCTCCGTGTTCGCGGTGGTGGTTTGGGACGCCAAGTCACTTGATGTGGGGTAAAGCCAGGATGGGGTGTTGCAGGCTGGTCCCAGCCTTCTGCTTTGAAGCACGCTTGTGATTTTGACCCAAGACGTGACAGGTAACGCCCAGCGTGGGTTTGCTTGTCTTGGGGCTGGAGTTTGGGAAGAAAACCTCCCAATGGAGGCGTTTTGGTGAAACCTCCCTTTATTTTACAGCCCCCTCTGAAACTCACTCCATCCATCCTTTTGGAGCTGGCGTTAATCCTGTAATTCATTTTCCCCTGGGATTTTTAGGGCACGTGGGAAGCCAAATGCTTGGGGTAGGGACCTGCTTGTAGTGAAGACCCCAGGCAGAAGCTGTTTTCCTGCTATCCCAGCGCTGCTTCCTACCCCTTGCTCTGCCAGGCTCGGCTCTTTCCAGGGCACAGCAGCCAGCACGGCATTGGCAGCCCAGGGAAGTGGTGGGGGATGCAGACAGCTGCTGGCTCTCATGGCTCCTCTTGCCGCGGTTTCTTTTCTCCAGCCACACTGGAATCAGCCGCCTCCAGAGCTGCTGACAGGGCTGTGTTGGGAGGCCTTGGGAATTACACTGCTTGTTTCCTTATCATCCCCGGACCCACCGCCCAGAGCCTTCTGCTGCAGGAACAAGGCAAGAAAGGGGCACGCAGCCAACATATGTCAAGAGCTACAAAGGAGGAAATTGGCCTCGTTCACTTAAAACCATGGGGTTAGTGTTTGAGTTTTGGCTCCTGCTGAGAGGTTATTTATATGTGGGCTTTTGTGTGGTGGTGTTTTGTGTTTTTGTTGTGTTTTTTTTTTGTTTTGTTTTGTTTTGTTTTTTTTTAACAACCGCTAGATGTAGCGGGCTGGGAGTTTCAGATGATCCCACCTCTGAAGGTTTTATAAAGGAAAAATAGCATCTCTCCCTTTTTGCTTTCCCGGCTGGCAGTGTTAGGAAGGATCACTTAAGGGGTGAGTTAGTTTTGATGCCCGACCCGTTGGCGTTGTAGTATCCTGTTTAATAGGTCATCGTGCTGAAATGCAGCCCCATCTCTGCTGGAGCAGGAAGCAGGACCTGTGGCTCCCCATCAAGGACATGGCGGTAGGAAACTGAGGAAACATCCCCCTGTTGCCGAAGTGCGAGAGCGGAATGACAATGCGCTAACGAGAAGGCTGACAGAGGGGGAACGCTCCTTCTCAATGGGGTCCATGCACTGCTTCCTTGGCACAACCAAGCTGCAAATCCGCTCCCCCGATTCTTTGATTAGAGATTTTGATGAAAAGCCTGGCAAGTGATTGATCCTGCTGACTCATGGACCCAATTTCTCCTCCGATGGAGACAGTAACTGCTTGAGATGGGTCAGATTTTGAGGGTAGACTCTCTTGTGTTTGTTGCTTCGCTTCCAGGCTGGTGGTGGCTGCTTATTAGCCTAATGACCCCCATTACCCAGCACCATTTATCTGCCTGAGCAAGATTTCTTTAAAGGAAGATTCGTGCGTCTCGAGCACTGTGCAACCCCGAAGGCTTCAAAACCCAGCGAGCTGCTCCGGCGGCCCTGCCGGGGAGCTGATGCAGGGGGAGTGTGCCAGGAATAATCCGCTAATGAGCAAAGCTGCTTCTCCACCCGGCAGCTGGGGCGGCCGCTGGGAAGGGCTGCGGAGCAAAGTGGTGCCTGCTTTTCCCTTCCTCTGCTTTTGAAGGCCGGCTTGTCAGGGATTTGCCACCTTTTCCCAGTTTCTTGCAAGCACTGTGTCTTCCCTGCTGCTGCCTTCCTGATGTTTGCCATGCAAACACGGCGTGTGTTGCTCTGTTGCTGCTCTTGAGGATGCTTCTGGTTGGAGCTGTGAAATACATCTCGCCTAGGAGTCCTTGTGTGGAGGTGGCCTCAACGATGTGCAGGGCGAGGGGGCACCCACATATTCAGAGCTGATGGCAGGCAGCACCCCCATGCAGAGGAAAAGGCAGCTGGTGATTGCAGTGGACTTTTTGGGGCGACTTCTTGTGCTGTTCCCACCTCACAGTGATCAATGCCTGGAGCTAGAGACCTTGTGGGGGGCTGCAAGGGGAAAACCACCCCCGGCCCCATAGATGTTGAGCCAGTGGCTGGAGCTGGAGAGCTGGGGAGACGCAGCCCAGGGCTGGAATGAAGTCGCCAGGCTCTGAAATGATTTAAAGCTACCAGCAGCCTGATGATATGTTGTATTTGGTGACAACATCTGTTCGAGATATTCCTGTCCCTGTTACTCATTCCTGCCCACGGACAGATCAGGGAACTGATCTGATGTAAATAAATGCGTTCGGGGTTTTCTGGGGTAAGCTCAGGTTGCAGGCTGGCATGGGTGGGCATGCCGTGCTGCCGGCATGGATGGGACCATGGGCAACGGTGGTGTTGCCTGGGGCTGGAGTTGGGACGGGGGCTTTGCTGGGGCAATGATGTGGCGGAAGGGGTCAGGAGCTCTGCCTGGCCACTGGCTTCTCCTGGGGTTTGTAGTGACTTGGGCCAGCACCGCTCAACCCAGGAGGGCACGTGCTGTCCATCTCCCCTCCTCCCGTGCCTCCTTACCCCCTGTCTGAACGGTGCCAGCTCCGTCCCAGTGTACTGCAGACAGGATAAATCCCTTTGCAGGAAGACATTAACCACAACGCTTTTATACAGTGTGGTAACAGCGTGTGCTCATACCTCCTGATGTTTCCCCTGTGCTTGACACTGAAATAGGTTTAAAGCTCGGTAAGTGTCTAGATTTATTTTAAAATATTGCCTGGCCCTCGTTCAGCTGGGGTCTCTTGAAGTGTGCCACAATGAATAACATGGAGAGCCAGCCTGCTCTGCAGGCTTAGGCTTTAATTCCGGTCACGACATGGAGGCTGCCACGTTTTTACATCCCTTCAAGAGGGTAGGATAGGGTACAACTCAAAAGCACTTTCTGTCTGACACCAATGGAATGAGAGGAGCTGTTGGGACTTTTGGCTGCCCTTGATGCTGGAGCCTCTGTGCCTTAGTGTCCCCCGTCCTCTGCACAGATCGGATGCTTCCCTGTTAGACATCAGCATGAACGCTGTCAGGGAGAGCACCCAAGGTACTCTGGGTGGGGAAGGCACCATTACAGCTACAAATCCTGTGGTTGTGGTGTTGGGTTGGTTTGTTTTTTTTTTCCCAAGGTGGAAAGTAATTTAATTCCAGGAAGCTCGCTACCCCAATTAGCTATGTAAATGCAATGTTGTGATTTATTTTTTTTTCCCCCCAGGTGTTATGCAGACGAACGCTGTTCCCAGATATCCCACGCTCGCTCTCCCTCCCCCTAGTTGTTGGGATGCAGGTACACTGCCTCCTGCGCTGGGAACAGCCCCGCTCATCTGTTTAACACGTGGATGTGGCTTGTTCCAGAGTGAACTGTGTGGCTGGCGGCTGCCATCCTCAGGCTCAGTCCTCAAGAGAGGACCCTGGAGCTGGGGCTCGGTCCTGGGTTCAAGCCTGTCACCAGCCAGGCTGGAGAAGGGAGAGCTGCATCCACCTGGTGGTTTGTCCATGGATGGCAGCAAGTTGAGGCATGGGGTGTGTTGTCCGAAAGGGGCTCGTTCCCTGGGGAGGGCATCCCAAAAATAATTGGTACTGCAAAAGCTGATGTTGATGCCAGGATGCTGCTCGCTGGCGTGGTGCAGCGAAGGAGCTGTCATGTCCTCGTGGTCCCATGCTGAGAGCTGCAGCTAATGTGACTATACCAGCTCCAAGAGAGTATTTCCAGCTGGTGCTGCCCTGCCAGCTTGGGAGCCTAACCCACCCTCCCTGGCAGGACACACAACCCCAGGTTTCTGCTCTGGTCTCTCAGCTGCTGTGTCCTCGTCACCCTCCACGGCACAGATGGAGAGAGGCCCTTTGCAAGGAGAAGGGAGCAAAGCCATGGGGAGGAGGAGGGACATCAATGCCAGAGCTGAGCTCCAGTGGTTGAGTAAGGAAGGGAGACATGGAATAAGAGGAGGGAGCTGGGGCCAGGCAGTGCATGCTCAGGGGCTGGGGGAGATCGCTTTGGAAGGCTGCAAAGGATCCTGTAAGGGGAGGATGGCTGGGCACCGGCCAGCTCTTTGAGGTGGTAACAAAGTCATCAAGCAGAGCTGGCGTGTGCTGGCGAAGCCTCTCTGGTCTGGGCGCTGGGGAGACAAGCAGATCTATAGGCTGCCTTGTAAGTGGAGGGGTGTTTTAGGGTTTTGAGTGCTGTTTGCTGTTCTGTGGCTTGGAGGGGAGGAAGGCAATCGTGTGTGTGTATATGTCTCTCTCTCTCTATCTCACAGAGCCAGGGAGTTTGCTAACAGGAAGGTTTCTTTTTTTGCTTAGCATTAACATTTCAAGGTACAGGAACTCTTTAGGTATTTAGTGTTTCATGGTCCTTCAGACCGGCTATTAATACTCTGCTTTCTGTACGGGGTGAAGGGAGCTGGAGGGGCTGAACTTCAAAGGAAACCAGCCTTTTGTTAGAAACCCTACAGCCACAAGCAGAGCATTTTTTAGCTGCCCTGACCTGGGGGAAGAGTTAAAGCCCCTTGCTAGCGGGGAGAGTAGGTGGTTCAGCTCTTGGGCCATACTCTACAGGGAATGGATCTTGCATCAAAAAAGCAAAGGTTGCACGTGAAACCGTCCTCCAGCGTAAGGGTGACCGAACGTGCCCATGGTTTTGCCGGGTCACTGCCTGGTCTGTTTGTGGAGGAGTCATGTCCCAGCAAAAGGGACATGACTTTTGAGGGGCTCTCAGCCTGTGCTCCTCTCTGCTCCATCCTACAGACCAAGATTGCTGTTGGCGATCCCCGCGGTGGATAACTCAATGGTGCTTGGACCAGCTTGTGTGCTGATCTCTGAAAGTAGGTTCTCTGTTTACCCATTCCCTCAAGGGTGTGAGGAGGTGCATGGCATTAAAAAACTGGAAATTTTGGGATTTCCAGGCTGTGTACTCCACAGTAGTGACTTGGCTTCTAGCAGGAGCACCTCCCTCTGGTGGGGCCCTTCAAAGGTGGAAGATGCCGTGCAGAGGGCAGCAGCAGATCTGGTTCTGGTTTTTCTTGTTGTATGAATGGAGGATCTTTTGGGGTTCCTGTTGCACCACCTCCATGCCTGATGCTCCAAGTGCCTTGAGCCCTGGTGTCAAATGCATCTGCCTTCCTGCAGGGAAGGGGCTTTCCTCAGCCGCTCTTGGCCAGGAGAAGAGGATGGGTGAGATGCACCACATCTTCATGGTGTCCTGATGGTCTCCAGCCTTTGGCTGCAGGAACAAGAGCGACCAGACTTGCAGGTGCCTGTTGTTTCTGGGCAAGAAACCAATGGCTTCATCCTCTAGGTCATGGAAGCAACCAGATTTTCTGGGCAAGGAGGGGGAATCCAATTTGGCACAGATTCTAAGCTGGTAGTACAGGGAGCCCACGATGAGAGGCTGGCTTCTCTTTTGAAGCCGTTGTCATGAAGCGGAGCATGTGGAGTTGGGGCAGGGGACCGGGGTTTTGTTAAATTGGACATTTCTGGGCACAGAGAACTGCGTTGTGGTGCCGTGCTTTGCTCCTTACCCGCTGCTCTGCCACTGTGCGTTGCCCAAGAGCCTTTGGGAACCATCCTCATCGGTCAACCCATTTCAAACATGGTTCTAAAGCAGTGCCCAGGGAGAGGTGCCTCGGCAGCCCATGTCAACCAAGAGATTCGAGCCTCCTGCCAGCAGGCAAGGCCATTAAAAACCCAGTCTCCTCTGGGAGCTGATGGTCTGGTACAGGAGATGGGAAGAGAATCACTTTCAATTTCCTGTTGATCCTAAGGAGCCAGCATAGGAGACTCAGATGGCCTGGCTGTGTTGGTGCCTATTACCTCCAGCACTTAGTGCCACTCTCAGGTCCTCTTTACTTCTCAGTTATAGGAAATCAAATAAAGAGAAAACCATTTAGGAGGATTTTAATCAGAACTTGGCAGAAGAACTTAAGGAAACCCAAGAAATCTCACTCAGCTTCATGCTGAGATTGCCTGTGAATGGAAAGGGCAAAAACGGGGCTGGGACTCAGGTGGGTTAGGTTTCTTCTGGCTGGTTTAACGGGATCATGTTAAGTGTTCTTGCCTCCCTCCCCTGGGCTGGGTGAGAAAAAGGAGAAAACAAGCTGCCTTCAAGGCACTGGAGACTTGCTGTCAGCTGGAAATGAGGCCGAGCACTCTGGGAACAGTTGATGAAAATCATCCCAGACCTGCTGGAGATAGCTGGCATGGCTTGGGAGGAGAAGAGTACTTAATTTATAGTAACAGTGGCCTTGCAGATTGGGACAGTAATGTGATACGGTTGGATTTCTTCAAGAAGTTGACCTTGACAGTCTGAAGGAGTGGGCCCATGCGAACCTCCTGAAGTTCAACAAGTCCAAGTGCAAGGTCCTGCACCTGGGTTGGGGCAATCCCTGCTATTGCTGCAGACTTGGTGGGGGTGAATGGGCTGAGAGCAACTCTGTGGAGGAGGACTTTGGGATGCTGGTGGGTGACAAATTGGATGTGAGCTGGCAATGTCCGCTTGCAGCCTAGAAAGCAAATAGTCTCCTGGGTTGCATTCAAAGAAGTGGATCCGGCAGGTGGAAGGAAGAGGCTCTCCCTTCTACTCCACTCTCGTGAGACCTCACCGGGAGTACCGCATCCAGCTCTGAGGTCCCCAGTGCAGGAAGGACATGGACCTGTGAGAGCAGGGCCAGACGAGGGCCAGGAAAAAGGTCGGAGGACTTGAACACCTCTGCTGTGGACAAAGGCTGAGAGAGTTGGGCTTGTTTAGTTGGAGAGGCTCTGGGGATACCTTACTGTGGCTTTTCAATATATAAAGAGGGCTTGTAAGAAAGCTGGAGAGAGAGTTTTTACCAAGACCTGTGGTTGCAGGACAAAGGGCAACAGTTTTAAATGGAAAGAGGGTAGGTTTAGATTGGAAATAAGGAAAAAATGTTTTTACAGTGAGGGTGGCGAGACACTGGAAGAGGTCATCCAGAGAAGTTGTGGATGCCCCATCATTGGAAGTGTTCATGGTCAGGTTGGATGGGCTTAGAGCAACCTGGTCTAGTGGAAGATGTCTCTGCCCATGGCAGGGGCTTGGACCTAGATGATCTCTGAAGGTCTCTTCCAACTCAAACCATTCTATGATTCTATGGTGCTAAATTGTTGATGGTAATGGTAAATGTTGCTGGGTATGGAAAATGCTGCTGTGAGGTTCAAAGCCCTCATGCGTTCAAAACCCTCTGGGTTCAAACTGAGGCGTGCGTGAGGAGTGTCTCCTTGCTTGGACAAACTTGTTGCTGGGATGGGAAATTCATCTTGGCTCTCCAGACCCTCGCTTAGAGCTGACGGCGAGTTTCCCATAACATCTTCTCAGCTTGAGTTTCTCATTTTGGGGTTTGGCTCAGTTCTTCTACTTCTGTAAATTGTTATTTTGGAAAATTTGATTAAAAATCCATTGAGCGGTATTAGTTGCTTGACCACTAGGGGAAGGAGAGCTGCAGGAACAGTTCTTGTGTGCATGTCCTGCAGATGGGTAACCCAAACTAGCCTTTATTTTCTGATTCCAGGCGAGGTAAGCAT
The DNA here is from genome assembly GCA_017310255.1 of Butorides virescens. Lineage (NCBI taxonomy): Eukaryota > Metazoa > Chordata > Aves > Pelecaniformes > Ardeidae > Butorides > Butorides virescens. The sequence goes on along the minus strand of JADKXX010001450.1, from coordinate 20,361 downwards.
GTAGTTTTGGTTTATGAGTGTGGGCCAGGTTCTGCCAAGCAGAAACCCCCCAAAGTTGTGTTTATTTGTAAAGGGGTCTTCGAGACTGTGTTGTGCTGTTGCCTTTTGTTTTACTGATATTCCAACATCTGGACTGTTTTGCTAAATGCGCTTTCATCCAAGAAGAGGTTAAGGGAGTGAGAACTGTTTCTGATAAAGCTGCCAAAAATAATCTTTGCTTGAGACTAAGTACCGCTCTCAGGACTTTCTCTTGTAAAACAATTTGTGGGTGAAAACAATGAACAACCCTAGGAAGCCCCCAAATGCTCCAGCTGGTCGTTCCTGCTGGGGGTTATAGGACTATAAATTCTCCACGAGAGTGTTTGAGTTTGTCACGTGCTGCGTGAGATGATCTAATAGCGGTCAGGGAGGTTGCAGGAAATTGTGGTCGAGGTGACAGAATCCTTGAGAGGAGGGATCTGCATGCATGCGGTCGGGTTGATGGGAACAGTCTGGAACCTGCTAATGCACCCGTCCATCTTCGTCACTTCCTGCTGTGGATTGCTTTTGCTCCTTCAGGATGCCGTCTGATCCTGCCACAAACCAACATACCGAGCCTGATAGCTGGCATAGCTTTAGGTGTTGAGGATGCAAGGGATAATTGTTAGGGTATTGTTTGAAGAGCCATCTGAAAAGTAGGTTGGTGCAGCATTGGAGTTGAGTGTTTGGCTCTCGGCACCTGGGAAGTGCAGAGCTAAGCTGAGCGCAGCAGCCTTAACTCTGCCCCCTTCATCATGCTCCTTCTGGCAGTGTTTTCACTAAAAATCACATGTCCGTATGCTGTGACTTTGACAACTTGTGCAGTGAAAAGGAGCTACGCTCCTTCCTTGATGAGATGTGTAGGTATACACAGCATGTGTTATCTGAAGTGGTGTGGCCATGAAACAAAATACAGTTTTGATGCCATCTCCTTCATAGGGGCAGAGTTAGATCCGCTGGAGGAAGCTTAATGTGCTCCCCTGCCTTGCATGGGATCAGCCCTGGATTCGTGCTGTACCTTGCCTCTCCCAAAGGATGCAGGATTGCTTGTTTTGGGTCAACTTGGTTAATTCACAATTAACTGAACACGGACAACTCTTAACGCACTATTAAAAAAGGCGTGCTTGTAGCACTTTCTTCTGAACCTCTTGCTGGTGGCTTGTGTATCACATCAAGCCTTAGCGTTCGTGCTTTATAGGTGGGACTTTCCTGGTGAGAACATTGGTGGCTTTCATGGCCCTTTGAGTAATACACAAAGCCAGGCCTTGACCATGCTGCCACTCAAGTTCATTTAAAACGACCAGTGGCTTTGGAGGGAGCAGGAGGGAAGGGTGAGTGCAACTAGGGGATGACACCACCGCCAGTGAGCAGAGGATTAAAGTCATGACTGATAGCCTTGACTCCATAACCAGTTTTGATGCTAACCTGGAGGCGGTTGCATCAGTGGGACAGTGTGTTCCTTCTCAGGGGCTTTTCTTGGCTCTAGGAACATGAATTCTGGAAAGCACCATCAGGCTTGGTGGCTCTGCTCATAGAGCTCCTCAAAGTCCGGGGACAGCTGAGCACATCCACGTCGGCCAGGAGCCATGCTGGCTCCTGCCTGGGATTACGGGGAGTGGGGCAGGGTGGGGAGCCTGGCTCTGGAGACTTGCTGGAGGACTCCAGCTGGCTTGTAACCCAACAGGGCTGAAAGCAGCCGCTCTTCCATCTGGGCCAAGAATTTGTAGGGACTTAACTGACCTGTCCTGGCACCGGTGTCAGATTTATTGCTATTGGCAGGCAGTTGCCTGAGTGCTTGGTGCAGCTTCTGCAGCTGGTGTGTTCCTGGTGCGGCAAACGCTGCTTGCTTTTTCTGGACCAAAATTCCAATCTCATCGTAAGGTTGCTCGTTAGGCTTTTTTGAAAGTCCGGTACTGAGTATCTTGACACTTCATCTTGTTTCTGATGGAGAGGTGATCATGCAGTGTGTATTTTTGAGTGAAGTGTGATCGATTTGGGGAAGATTTTTGTCCTTACTCAGACCTTCTGCCTGGGGGGAAGGAGTCTTTTATCCGTGTATATTTTTCATGAGCACATTAGCAGTTTGTGGCCTGGGCTTCACGTGCCTTCTGCCCTAGCTGCTGGGTAGTTTTAGCCTGGTGGTGTTTTGCTGTGAAGAAGCTGGAGCTCCCCAGGCTTCACCTTGCAGAGGAGCTGCTTTTTGCAGGAGACAGGACAAGGGGATTGCCTTGGACTTGCAGCTGGATCTAAAGGATCATCCTTGAATGAGAGTGGGATGCGGGATGGTGTCATGTGGGTGTGAGTGCACTACCTGGGGAAGTTGAGCTTGGCTCTGGAAGGTGATCATTTCAGAACAGTGGTGTCTTATCTGCAGGTCTTTGCCCCAACATCTAAGCCTGTCTTCTTGTCTCTGGCTGCGTCAGCGCCTCTGCCGTTCCCTCCTGTTGTCCTTGTGGGGGAAGCAAGGGAACTGGAGGAGCCAGGTTTGGTTCCACCTTTGGTCTCAGCAGTATCTGACTTGCAAAGCCCTTTGGACAGGTTGTACTTTGAGATGACGCTCAGTGTGCAGATTTTGTGTGGAGGTGCTGGATAGGGATTTATTGGTAAAGGAGGCAGGGCAGCCAGGTAAAACACCCCCTTAGAGCAGGACAACCTGCTCTGGGGGGTCCTGCTTGAGCAGACGGTTGGACCAGATGACCTCCAGAGGTCCCATCCAACCTCAACCATTCTGTGATTCTTTCACATGCGCTAGTGGTTCCATACTGGAAGGGTCTCCCTCCAAAGCCAACTCACGCACGAAAGCGGCAGTGTCAGGATGCGGGCATGTGCCGAAGCCTGCCTGCATCTCAGGATGTTGCTCTCCCCTAAGCTGGGTGTGAAGAAGAGCAACCAGTGCCCTGGACCAGTGAAGATTCATTTCTGTGGCATTTGGTAAACTGCAGATGTGCTGACCAGCTAAATCGTCCCAAAATGAAAGTTTGCATTTTCTTGGCTCCTCCATAAATCTGTCCGGATATCAGAAGTGGACTGTTCCACCTCCTCTGCCACATTGTTGCCTGCTGTCCTCGTCAAGCATCCTCGTGAGTGCCTACACACAGCTTGCCTGTTGCTCGGGAGCTTGCCACGGACTCTTTGTACCCTTATCCTTAAGAGTTGGGTTGTCCTGAATGATGACAGGCTGAGATGTGAGGTCCTGACTTCCTCCCTGCTGCCCAGGGGAAGACTGCAGCCATGATCTTCCTACTTGATGGCTCCTACCCGGAGAAGGGAGCAGGGTACATGGGGACAGGAGGCAGCACTGGGGTGATGTTCGGCTTTGAGATCTCGAGTCTTGCCTGTTGTCCTGAACCACTTTTTGCCCAGCCAGATTTCAGGAGATGGCTCTCTGGACACAGTAGATACTTGGTTGTGATCTCTTGGAAGATGGGAAATCTCACAAAGTTCATGTTCAGCCTGAGCTTGGGCATAGGAACTTTCCTGCCTACTTGCGTGAGCATTGGAGCTTCGCTGCTATGCTAGGAGGTGTCCTGCCTGCTCTTGGCTGCCTCTTCCCACACTGATGCTCAAGGGTTTGTGCAACCATGTGGGGAACTGGGTCATGAAAATGATCCAATTAAAAGTTATGCCGTGCAACACCAAAAGCAGGTTTTAACCAGGCAGTTTCCCAGCGCTGCACAAATGCTCGTGTTAGTAAAAGAGGGCTTTGGGTCAGGATGGCCATGGTTGGAGTGTGGTGGGATGGTTTTGTCTGGTGGTGGTGTTGGTCCATGAAGACTTGCTGAACATTGCCTGTGTTGGTAGGCAACCCTCGGGACAACAAACCTGACTCCTGCTGGGATTTTGGCTGGTGAGGCTTCGTTTTCTTCCCAGAGAGCCCAGTCTTGCTCCCCTGTGTATGGGTTGACTTTTCAAGGCTGCCATAGCTCATGGAGGCCCTCCTTGCCATGGTTCCAGTAGGCTCCTCCTCTCCCAAGGGTGCAGTGCAAAGGGCTGTGGGTGCAAGAGGAAAATGCCAGAGCTGTACCACACCCATGCCCATCCTAGCTGCCTGGGGCGAAGGGGGTTGCCTTCAGTAATCCTGACTAATCCTATAATCTGTATTAACACTGATAGGTATTAAAGCAGCAGATAAGGTTCAGACCATGGCTGGGAGCTCAGCGATATCCCCACCCTCTTCCAGCTAAATCTGTGCTGATTGTGCTTTCTCTTAAGGGGACCGTGCTCGTTTGCTGAGCAGATGGAGTGGGTTGAGTGGGTAGATTAGCTGCTCCCCACTGGAGCATGCCCTTGTCTCTGGGCTCCAGCTTGCCAGACAAGTCCATCGATCTGTCTACATATGTTCCTGGTGACCAGCATCCTGTGCTTGCTGGAATGAACCCTTCCAGTTGCGTGTTCCTCTGTGCGCAGCTGAGCTGGAGCAGATCTGCCACCTCCTGCTTTTTATCTGTTACATCCACCGAGATATAAGCCTGACTTGGCTGTAAACACTTTGTGGAGCTCTTAGGAAAGCTTCACATTTGTTGCCTGGATCAGCCAGTGTAGCTGGTCCAAGGTTCCTTGCTGCCTGCTGCTCTGTAGCAGGATTTCCCTCCTACCCCGTTTCCAGACCAGGACTCCCACCACTAGGTCCTCCTCCTCCAGGCCTTCTGTACCTCTTCTTTTTGGGCACCTTTACTCATGACTGATGGCTGTGATGTTCTCACTTGTACAGCACTTGGGCATATGCGGTTCCCCAAATGGTCCAGTGCTCTCCCATGAAGGTGGAACTCCAGAGCTGTCCACCTTATTTGGTGGATGGCAACCAAAGGTTGTTAATGCCTGGAAGAGCAGCTCCTCGTTGAGTTCACTATGCAAAGCAAACCATCCCTGTGGTTTTTGCCATCGTAGGCTCATTCCCCTTTTCTCTGTCCTCTTCCAGCTTCTCCCCATCCTCATGGGATTGCTCCGAGTTTGCCACCAGTTCCCTCATCAGCAAAGCCACAGTTAATCCTTCCCTTAAATCCTTTAAGCTGTCAGCAAACAACCCCCTTCTTAAACTTCTAGCACGCAAGCTTGGCTGGGACGAGCCTGGCTCACAACCCCAAGGTTTTATTTTTGTTCCTGGATCACCAGCTCCTGGTCCCATTTTTGGCCGGCACTGAAGGCTCCCCCCACTGTTGCTGTGGAGCAATGGCTGGCTTGCTTGTGTGTGGCCTAGAGTGATATATCCTAGGTGTAAAAATATTCAGGTTCTTAATTACTTAATGACAGGTTCCCAGCATGTCATATTGTTTGAAGTCGCGGGTGAAGATTTGTTGCTTAGATTCAACGTGGCTGAGGCCTCACCTCTCTGAGGAGCCTCCTGTCCTGCAGGGCAGCATGTGTTGGCCTTGCTTCTGGTCTATGGGCTGGACATGCAGCCAGGGGGACCAAAATGGGCTAGAAATCTAGAATAAAGCTTTTTTCCATAGGCATGCTCACCTCTCTACCTGCATCCTCAAATCTTTGCGTAGCTGTTTCACGCTGAATGATGAGGATGGTGCATTGACAGTTTGGCTCTTCCAGGTTTGTTATTCCTTCAAAACACAAGGTTGTGTCATTAGTTTGGGCCATATTTTTCATCAGTGATTAGGTTGGGTGCTTCAGTTCTTGCACGTCTTCTTTTGGAGGATCTTTGAATATCCCCTCCTCAGAAAATCAGCATCCTCGAAGGCATTCGGCAGAACCCAAGGGAACAAAAAATCAGCGAGCGCTTCTCAAAGTCTCAACCTGTGCATCTTGAGCTTCTGTCCCGTGTAATTTGGTTTCTCTCTTAAAACTCTGGATGAAATACGCTTCGAAAGTTGTGCGATTTGCATTGCACTTGCTCTCCAGGGCTGTCGAACAAGCACCCACAAACCTTTCCCCACTCCTGATCCCAGGGGGAGGAAATGCCCCGAGACTCCCTGGGGAATATCGAATGGCATCTTGCCGCAGAGTGGCTGTGTCTGGGAATTACTTGGTAAAACAGAAGGAAGGGAAAAAAGGTCAATACAGTGTTGGCAGCCAGCAGCTCCAGGAGCCTGCATCCTTCAAGCTGCGATGGTTCAGCTCGGTGACGCTCGGCTGACTCAGGTTCTCAGCTTATCCCTCTGGTCTGGCAGAGGAAACAGAATTTGGAGGAAAGGCTGTATGAAATTTGAATTTCTGAAAAATTGATTTCTGAAAAATTGATTTCTGAAAAATTGATTTCTGAAAAATTGATTTCTGAAAAATTGATTTCTTAAAAATTGATTTCTTTAAAAGAAAAAAAAAATCAGCGTGCTTGTTAGCACAGACTAATTGTGAAAGCCATGCGGCTTGTGAGAGGGGACCCGTGAACACCCTCTTTTTGCGCAGGCTGTTTTGCTGCTTGTTCCTCGCCCGGCAGCTCAGGGGAAGGGACCGCTTAGCTCCGTGTTCAGGCAGCGTCTCACTGGTGGCTGGATTCATGGAGCAGCCAGCTCTGCCTTCGAAGCCTGTAACTCTGTGAAAACCCTGGGGCTGAATTTGGGGTGAGTTGAGGTGGGAGAACACCCACGGGCAGGTGCTGGGCAGCTGCAGAGCTGCTCCCACCAGCAATGCTCCTGCCTGCTGGTTGCCATCCTCTTTCCAGGAGCTCAAGGGAGAATCACCCTCCAGGCGTTACATGCTTTCACGAAGGCTGATGTGCTTGCTCACCTACCACCGGCAAGCACAGGCTTGAACAAAAGCCTGTTGCCTGCATGTTCGTGGTTGGGGGTTTTTTTGGTTGTGTTTTTTTGTGGGTTTTGTGTTTGTTTTTGTTGTTTTGGGTTTGTGTTTTGTTTTTTTTTTTTGCAAACAAGCTGGGTGATCTCGGCTTGGCTGTTGGTACCACGTCTTGCAGCATATGACAGATAATCGGCCTGGCTCCCCGCCCGCAGAGGAGGCGAGGCTCCTATCGATATGTGACCTGGAAAGGCACATTGGCTTTATAAATCACTGCCTGCTGCTGCCGGTGCTTTGTGCCTCTCCTGCTTCTTGGCAAATTCAGTATCTGCCGCGAAGCGACCCAATCGCTCCTTGCTGCTGGGCGAGCCTGCTCCTTGCAATCGGAGTCCACCTGGGGCGAGGAGGCGGGGCAGGCTTCCCTTCCAGTCTCCTCTCCTTTTTTAACGTGGTTTCTCAAGGGACGAGCAGGAAAAGTAACTCTTAATAAACTGCAGGCTGGAGGCATGGCTCGCCCCTCCGCCTGCACTCCTTATGACATGGAGGACTTCTCCCTGTGGACACCCAGACTGCCACCCAACTCCAACTGACAGCCTAAACCTTTAAAAGCCAAGGATCGGTGGGTGAAGGATGGTTTTGCTGTAGCAAAGCTTGGATTTCAAGCAGTTGGTTGGTGCTCGGCCTTGGGGTGCGTTAGGTTTCCAGCTTGTAGGGTTTGAACTACGACAGCTCCCCACTGATCTGCCACGATTGGTCGTGAACCGACCCAGGAGCAGCCACATGCTGGAAATGGGGTCTGTGCCTCTGCTCCTTTTTCTAGAAAGGGTGAAATCAATGCAGTGAAATGTTGTGGCATCTCCTTTGGGGGTACCAAGTGGGCTGTTCCCATGGGTATCCTCGGAGAGAAGCTTCTGCTACCAGCTGAGCCTGTCCTGCCAGCTCCCTGCTCAAGCCGGTGGCTTTCTGGCAGAGCGCCTTGTGCCTTTCCTCCAAGCATACCTGCATTTGGAGCCCAGCTCCTTGGATTTTTGAAGCCATCAGCAGGTTTGCTAGCAAGCAGGAGGAGGGCTTGGGATCTGGCCAAGGACTCTGCTTGGCTCCATTACCAGAGCTGAGTTTTGGGGTGTCTCAGGCTGTCCTGTATATTGCAGGGAGCAGGGGGGATGAATCCCCCGATCTCAGCACAGGCTTGTTAATGAGCCAAAAGCTGTTTTCCATCACTGGATGAGCTGCAGCGGGAAATCGCTCAGTGGGGGCATGGTCAGGCCCTGAGCTTTGCAAGCACTGGCAGTCCCCGGCACTCGCTAAACAGAGCAAAAAATTGCCGTAGCACTTTATTCCAACACCAGGAACAGAGGCGAGTGGAGCTGCCAGCCTGCCTGCGCTCGGCTGAGCATGGGGAGACTGCTGCTGCCTGACTTTGCCATCCTGGACCTGACAACGTCGCTGGGCTGGGCTGCCAGAGATGATGAGGAGGAGGGTTAGGTGAGGAGGCTGCAAACTGGTTGGTGGACAGTTGCCACAGATGCTTTCCTTGTTTGCCTGCCTTCCTTTCAGGGCCAGCTTTCCAAGCTGGGGATCAGACCAGCAGCTCCTGCTTGATTTCCCCTTCCTTGATGGTTTTTGCTCCAGCTGTTAGTGCTGTTGTATTCAGGCTTTTCCTTAAGCATCTGCTCCTCGTGGCTAAAGATGCAGAAAAGCTGGTCATGGATCCTGGCACTTGGTTTGCTGCTTTTTTGCAATGACGCTTTTCTGGCATCCCAGTGCCTCCTCCGCTTTCCAGGCTGTGTTTGGGGAGCTGTGATCTCTGGGATCAAGCCATGGAGGCTTTGAAGGACAACATCTCCCAGTGAAGAGCTTCACTCTCCTGCTTGCTGCGGTCAGTGGAATGGGCAGGGGGTGACAGTGGGGACCAGGCGGTGCTTTGGGTGGGAGCTACAGTGCCTTTGCAGAGCAGAGCCCCAGCATGGTGGTGGGAGGCTCTATCTCCAGTCCCTGCTCGCCCTTGGCGGTGGTGTTTGCCAGACCCGGGGTTTTGCAGTGGCCTGGGAAGCGTGCAGGAGGGTTTGCGCATGCGGGAGGGTCGGAGACCTCTGTCTGGGGCTAAGGGATGACTTCAGGAAAAGGACTTGGGGCTTAAAGCACAAAGAAAGCTGTGTTAGTGGTCCAGGTACAGCTCAAGAGACACCCTGGGAGCGGGATGTGGCGGGTGAGGCCACCGCAGCTGCGGCTGTAGATAGTGCCCCTCTCCTTAGGGAAAGAGTAATTTGTTTCCCCTTGCTTGCTGCATCCCTTTCTCTCTCCCAGTGCCCTGTTCCTCCTCCTCCCTGCCAATAATTGCTTAGCGATTGCTGATGCAATTAAAACAAGATGTGTCTGCAGTCTCCATGCTCGCCTCCCTCCTCTGGGGTCTTCCTCTGCCTGTGTGAGAGAAGGTGGGAGCTGCTGGCTCGGGAAAGCAGCTAAGGTCCCCGCATTGGCTGGCTCCTGCCTGCAGCGGCTGCATGGTCCTCCTGGAGCGGGGGAAGCGGCAGAGCCAGGGCTGGAGCAGGGATGTCCCTCCTGGCTGGAGAAGGTGGCCGTTTGACTTTCACTGCTCCTGCAAACAAGCTGGAGCGGAGGCTGGCTGGCTTCTTGCAGCTGATGTCTAATGGAAAATGCGTATTTTCCTTTGCTTGGGGACGAGGGTTTGCTTTGCAAGTGCAATGTTGTATGCATCAGCCTGATGAGGCGCTAGGCAAATCCTCCAAGGTTGGGCAAGACCTATGTGGGGGAAGCAGGTGGGGAGCCCATCCCTTTGGTTTTTTTGGGTAGCCTCCATGCTCCGGAGCATCCTCCTGCTCTCCAGCTGCAGTGCATGTGCTCCCGTGGCCTTGGTACGGTCATGAAATGCTGGAGCTGAAACCCTGAGCTAGGCTTGGCCTCAGGAAGACTGTGGCATTGGTTGTCCCATTGTAGCTGTATCTGGACTGGGAAGCCAGCATAACGTAGCATTGGATGGGCCAAGCAGGGTGTGTGGAGGAGGATAGGCAAGGGGTCGGGCAGAATGAGTTTTAGCAGAAGGGTGGGATGTAGGAGCCTGTGCTGCGATGGCTTGTAGGAACGCTCCCAAGGCAGCAGAAGTAGGGGCTCCTCTAAGTCTTGTGTTTCCAGCTCCAGAGCGGCCTTCAGCTAATGTGTGCATGAGGTTTGTGTGGGTCACTGTCTCACCAGCCGCACTCTTCCTCTTGCCTCTGCTCTGGGGCATCTCGCAGCTGCCAGGCTGAGGTTGTGATGGCTGATGTGTCATCTTGCAGGGTTGGGGATCATTTTTGCAGCAGCTAAAGCCGAATGACTGGCAAGTCACGGTCTCTTGGCTTTCAAGGGAAGAAAAGTGACAGCCGTGGACCATGAGAGATGCTCAGCTAAAGGAACAGGACCCTGGCTGGGTAATGTCCGAGGACGGCAGCTGCAGAGGCTGTAGGCATGGAGGCCAGAGAGGTCACAGCAGACGTTTGCTCCCCTCTGGGTGGGAAGGGACAGTGCTAATATAATGGAGAAAGGGTTTTCTCTACCAGTCTGCATTCCATACCTCTCCCTGCTTGCATAGCTCTGCCCAAGGCAGTGTCCCCTGGCGTGACTCCAACTCCCCTCTGTCTCTGAAACCTCATGTGTCTCCTGGTTTCTTTGCTCGCTCCTTCTGGAAGTCAGTGCTGTTCCTCCAGCACTGCCTGTTGGCTTTGGTGCGTCGCCTTGGCTTTTTGCGTCCTTGTTTGTGTTCCTCTGGTTACCTTGTTCAGGGACGTTCTTGAGATCCCTTTCTCCATCATGTCCATGGTGTGTTCCTCCATGTGAAGGGAGTAATTTCTTGGCTTTTTACCAAGTTTTAACTCTTCAATCCTGTTGAATCCTGCCCAGCCCCTGGCCCTTTCCTAGTCCAGCTTTGCTAAGGCTTTCATCCCTGCAGCCGTCAATGAGGCAGTGCCGTTCAAACCCCAGCTTTTTGTCTTTAGTCTCCATGGCCAAGAAGCATCTCTTGGATCTGATGTATCGGCCGTGCCCCTCTCCTCTTTCCTGGCAGCCTCTGGTGCCACACGTGTTTGACCCCTTGAGCAGAGGCCTCCCTGGCTTCGGGTCTGGGGCAGTGCGGCCTCTCTGAAACATTGTGCTTTGCTTCCTAACTCCTTTTTTTTGCCCCTGTACTTCTGCTTTCATGGTGGGAGTGGGTTGGGTTGGCAAAGGACTATGTCCTTGGGTTGTGCCACTGGGCTGCGTTGTGTTGGATGCCCTTGGGGACCTCCTTGGTTGTCCCTGCATGAGCTACACAGTATTGCTTAGGGAATGTGGCTGTGACATCTACTGTGGAGAGGAGCTTGGCAACGTTCAGACAGGCACTGGGGCATCACCTTCTGCCTATGCTTGATGAAAGCCTCCATCAGGTGCAGATGTTGGCAGAGACCCAAAGCGAGGGCAAGGGGGGCTTCTGCTGCCCACACCACTCTACGCATGGGAGTTGTCCCAAACAGCCGTCCATCCATCTGCTTCTTGCCTTTGTGTGTACCTTCCTGCCTGCTCTCAGGCTGCCCTGCAAGTTGTGCAAAGCCTTTCTGCTCCCCGGCCGGTGCCCTGCTTCATAGCCCTGACCTGGGGCAACCCTGCTGTCTGCAGACAAGCAGCCCATTAGCATATCCTGGAGCTGCTGGTTGGCACATTGGGGATCTTCTCCCTCAGTCCAAACGACGTCTCATATGATTATTGTCAATAAAAAGCTGTTATTCCTTTCCATCAGGTACAAGGCAAATGTAGATGGGTGTGTACAGACATGCCACCTCCCGTGTTTCAAGAGAGATGGTGTGATTAAAGGTCAGATGAGCTTATTCCAGGCAGAAATGCATTTCTGCTTCATTGGGCTGAACTAGAGGTATCTAAAGCTCTTGGCCAACCATTTTGGTGGTCCTGTAGCTTCCAGTGTAGGATCTGGAAGACCGTCCCATTGGGTCACAACACTGATCCAGGACAGGCATGTGATGGTGACGTTCTTGGGCAGGACGCTGGTATCGTGCCTTGTCCCATTTGCCTTGGTTTTGGTTTTTTGGGTGGATTTTTTTTTCCTCCCTAAGAACCTGGACTCGGAAAAAAAACCCCACACCTTCATTAGGAATCAAAGGCCAAGAAACACTGGGACTGGCTTCTCGGGGAGCCTGGGAATGTGGCACTGTAGGGTAGCGGGATCCCTATATGACAAGGGCATCCTTTTTACAGAAGTGACCAGACGGATGACTTGAACAGCGTCTGATGCCCACCTGTGGCCTCCAGGCCAGCTCTGAACCTGCAGTGTTTCTTGGGCAAGACAACTTTTTAATTGCCCCTCGAAGCCAACCATTGGTTGTGGAAAGCCCTGGGGAGCAGATAAGGGCTCCCCGATCCCTTCCCACCTCTCATCAAGGCAGGAGGGGAGGATGGAGGAGGTGGAAACACGTGGCCAGCAGGTAATTAACCTCAGCACTTGCTCCCTGTTGACTTTTTTTTTCTGCCTTGGAAGAGCTCTCCGCAGCTGGGAGCCTCCGTGTGCAGCCATTGGTGTGCTCAGCAGCCGCAGTGGGTTTTCCCAGGCCAGCTGGGGTGCTTGAGGTGCAGCACCAGCACCTGCCAAAGGCTCCGACTATTTATACCACCCTTGCTGGGCGTAAAAACTCTCCAGGCTCTGGCTTATGACTCCGTTGCATCTTTCAAACAGGACTTGTGTTCTCCTCCATGGGTTGCCTGGTTCAACTGAGAGCACTGTGATCCCTCTCAGCCCTGGGGGAACAGTTGATTTGTAATGATGGGCGTCTGAGCTTGGGACTGCAGTGACCAGCAAAGCCCAATACATGGCAGGGCACCTTGAGCATGGCATCCTTGGTGCTAAAATGCCTGTATTTATTGTTGCTATGATCTTTTTCATGATATTAGGTTGTTCTGCCTTAGCTTGCTGTTAATTTGAAGAATCAATTAAATTTCAACGGGGCAGGGAAGAAAATCAGTGAAGATCTGGGCTTGCTTATGGTGGGTCCATCTCTAGCAGCATCTTTGCATTATTTTAGGGATGCTAGCTAAAAATCCAGTATGTTGGTTGAATAGGACCTTGGCTGGCTTTCAGCCCCACTGTTGCCCTGACCGTGTGCCTGCCAGCTCAGGCATCTAATTTTTGCTCCTTCCTGGAGCTTAACCGAGCTGGAAGAAAGCTTCAGCTGTGGGTGGTGTTGGCATCCCCCTTTGGTGGGGGCTTATTTGGATTTCAGGTACTTCTCTTTCCCTCGCTATGGTCCGGAGGAGCCGATGAAGCAGCCACTTGAAGCTATTTTTCTATTTTTACACTGAGTGCTCTCAAGGAGGAGCACGGCTGTGGGCGATGTAGTGCTGTGATGCGCATCGCGAAGCTCCGCTCCCTGAGATGTGCTGAAAACACCCAGCCTGGCTCCACCACTCTCTGGCTGGTAGGTAGCCTGCAGGTGATGACTTATGGTCTGGCTCATCATCTCCTCTTCTCCCTGGCTGCGCAGCTTCCCTGCAAGCGATCGATCCTCTGCAGTCGTGCTGCTCAACTGCTGGCGGCTGTCGGTTGTCAGCACAAAACCTGCTGGGTGAGACCTTCAGGCATCGCAGGCCAGCTGTGTCCAGCAGCTGGGGCACCGGCTTGCGGCAGCACCAGCGGCACGGGATTTGCAAGATGCATTGATGCAAGGGTGTTTTTTTGGCAAGGGAAGTGTGGGAGATACTGCACCCATGATGAGTGCCCAGAGTTTGACCCGTGCTGCGCAGGGTGGTCGGTGGGAGCGGACGTGCCTCGCTTGACATTGCTGTGCTCGGGATGTTACAGAAGGGCAGCACTGAATGCTGCAGCTCCGAGCGAAGCTGCGGTTGTCAAGCCGGTGGGTACAAACCAGACTTATACTGCAGGAGGGTTCATCAGCAACGCCCGGGTCGGGGTGGGATGTTCCCCTTGGCTTCTGGGGCAGAGCCTGGCTCTGTTCACCCGCCTCCTGACAAATGCTTTTGATCAGACCGAAGCCACCAAAAGGTATCTGAGCTGAAGAAGGGAGAGCTGCTTTTCACCTCCGAGGCTGGAATGAAAATCCAGAGTGATGGTAGGAGATGGGAGAGCAAAGTTAACGTGCAAAGCTCGTTCCTCCTCCTCTTGTGACTCACGGGAGAGGTTTCAAGGCAATGCAAGCATGTGTCCTGTTGCTTTGGGGTCGGTGGGCGTGACTGGGCACTGTTCTGCTTGGGGATTAGCGAGACAGCAGCTTGATTTCGATAATTAAAAAAACCTTGGGAATTGGCTTGAAAAACTTTCTATTGAAATTGCTGCGTCCTGCAGGCACAGATGCTTGCATGTTCCCGGTAGGAGCTGATGGACATGGGTGCAAGCCGTTGCTGGAGGGATTGGGAAAAGCACAGCGTGTCAGCCAGAATAGGAGTATTGGCTTGTGCCGCTTTAAAAATAGGATATTGGAAAAGAAGTTGCTGGAAAAATGGAATTTGGGGAGCGGAGGGAGATGCAGGATTCGTGCGACCCAGCACAAAAAGTGAAGATGTTTGTTATCCCCCATCTTAGGTTTTTGTCTTGTGTGCCATGGAGGTAGAGATAGGTGCTCAACAAGTGATGCTCCTCCAGATGGGAGTCCCCAAAGGGCAGCACTGTGCTTGTGCCTACTGCGGCCACCTTGTATGGGACAAGCACGGTGACACCCTTCTCTTGCTTGCCCACATCCTTGTGTATCATGTGATAGGGCTTATTTCTTGCTCGCTCCCCTCCTGTAATCTCCCCGTCAGGCTGTTGGACAGAGCTGGCTTTGTGTCTGGAAACCAACAGGATCTCTCTTGGCAACTTGCGCAAAATCTACAAAGAAGAGGAGACGAGAGCCAAGCAGGCAGCTTCCTAAACGTGCAGCCTGCAAGGGCTGGGACGTGAAAATCATACCAAAATAGGTCTTTAATACTAAATAGATGGAAGGAAGATGTCTCCTCTTGCCTGAGGGATAAATAGATCTGAAACTCCTCCTAGACTTTGCTGCTTATCACATCTGAAATAGTGGTGTCTCGCCCTGGAATTAAGCCTCTTCAGGAGCCACGAATACCTGGCTACGATGTGCGTGTAAAATGCTCCTGCTTTTGCGGCATGTGTGCAGCGTGCCAGCAAGTCTCCGAATGCTACGCCCAACAAAGGGATTTGCTTTTGGATTTTTCCCCCAGATCTATAGCTGTGTGTGCCTGGTGATCTGGACAGGGGAATGAGACATGATACTTCTAGGCATGCCACCAAGGCAAGTGTCAAAGCTGGCTGCAGTTCCCTGGTGCCCTTAAAGCGACGCTCCCCTGGTACTAGATCTCCTCCAGAAGCTGTGCAGGTGGCTCAGGAGATGCACCTTGCCTCGCAGGGACCTCGTGTCATCTCCTTCCCCACCACCCCTTCCCCAAGCAAATTTCCTAGGTATGAGTGCTGAGCGCACAGCTTGGCTTCTCGTGCCTTGGAGACAAGAGTCCATGAGACCTTCAAGACCAAATGTTGTTTGTTGCTGCAGGCTATTGCATTTCTTGCACAGGAGAAATGCTTAGAAAATACTCCAGCTTGCTGACTGCCCATTGTAGGCAGACCGATGCAATGGGAGAAGGAATTTTTTCTTACCTGATCAGCTGTGGACCTCCTGGTCCAGCCATAGAGATGGACTTCTGTGCTGAAGCTGCTCTCTCATGACAGTGATGCTTGTTATCATGGTTGCAATGTGGAAGAACCTCAGGGGAAGATAACCGTACTAAAATTTGGCTGGTGCCTCGTCTGAACTTGGGCAGGTTCAAAACTGTTGGATGTTGTCTTTCTGTGGAAGGATGAGGACCGCTGCCATGTAGCAAGAGTGCTGTGAATGTGGATGTTGGTGATACAGAGCCTGGCGTGGGGGAGAGCTGGGGTGTCACCAGCACTTGGGTGCTGAGAGGGTGCCATGGGGAGTGATGTGGGTGCCTTGTGGTACTGATGGAGGGACGTGGGGAGAAGGGAAGGAGAGCAGGAGCACAGATGAAAGATTTTCCCACTTGGAAAATACTGGTGTGCATAGGAGGGATTGCACTGCTGGCAAGTTGTGGCTAACACTGTTCTTAACTGTTCTCGTCCTTGATTCATTCCATTCCTCCTTGTCACCCTCCGCATCACCCTGTGTAATTCCTCTCTCCTCTTGGTATTTTCATCCCCCATGCATTTGTAGATTACGACTGTGTCCCCATGTAGCTGTCGCTGAACCAATTTAGCTCTTTTAATCTCCTCTTCCAAACCAATCCCTTCAGCCTCCTTGTTATTTTTGTTCCTCTTTGAACTTCCTCCAATTTGTTGATGTCCCTTTTGGTCATGAGATATCCAGAGCTGAGTGCAATCCCTGCTCTCTTGAGGAGAACCATCAGGGCTAAACTATTAAATTCCCCCTTCTCTGATATTGTGTCCAAACTGGATCAGGGTTGAGAGAGGCAAGGGTGGTTTGGTGTAGACATGGCTGAGCAAAGTACTATTTGCTGCTCCTGGCTCTGCCTCCGGGTCTCTTTTTGCAAGCTGGTCTCACCGCATTAGTACCTGGTTTCCCGGTGGCTATGGAAGATAGGAGAAGTGTAGCTGTGCCAGCTTGGTTGACACCACTTTGTGCCTCTGTGCCACCTCTGTGCTTAGAGGAACCTCTAGGTCCTGTTGCATGGACCAAGACCATAGATTTAGGTTGAATGTAAGGAAGAAGTCTTTTATGATGAGAGTGGTGAGACATTGGATGGGGTTGCCCAGAGAAGGTGTGGATACCCCATCATTGGAAGTGTTCATGGTCAGGTTGGATGGGGCTTTGAGCAACCTGGTCTGGTGAAAGATGTCCCTGCCCATGGCGGAGTGGTTGGACTAGATGATCTCTGAAGGTCCCTGCCAACCAAAATCATTCAATGATGCTAAGATGGTGTCTTGGAGATAAGCCCCTTCTAGATCATCAGAAGGACCACCTTGGGGTAATGCTCAGCTGACTTACTTCATGTCTCTAACTCCGTATCCCCACTGCTTCTCTTGTATGGTGACTCCAAGTGTGACTATCACTTGCTTTTGGACCCATTTGCATCCCTTGGATCTTGGGAGATGCAAGCCAGTGCTGTAGTTCTGGCTGTTGTGGAAGGTACAGCCACCCCATGCCACATTTACAGCTTGGTTGATGAAAACACCTGCAAGTCAAGCCCCTCTTTCACCCGACACCCCGTCAGTTCTTTCTAGGCTATTCTCTGAAAACAGAGGGGCCTTTTTTCAGATCATCTCTGGTGCTTTACCAGATGAAAAGTTGGTTTCTCAGCGGTGTGATAAAACCACATCTGTGCATGTGGTTGCGTTGTCCATCATGGTTCCTTTGGTTTGGCAGCAACGGCAGAGTGGTTGCGGTGGCTTGTGGGCTGGGCTTTGTCCCTTCTCACCTGGGAATGGGTACTAGCAGTGCAGTTGCTTTGGATACTGGGATTGATGGGGAGAAAGGTGGTCACTAGACCATGCACCCAGCAAGCAGAGAAACCCATCCTAGATAAGGCAGGTTGGAGCCGGGCTCATTTTTGCTGCAAGTCTTGGATCCATCTCCTCCCCTCTAAATTTACTAGAGTAAATTTACACGAACTTTGCGCAAGACATTGTGCCTGGATGGGCATCATTAATTAATTAAATGATTTATTTATTAATGCTCCAAGTTTACACACTGGTGTGTGTGCTTGCATGGCCATGCCCTGACACGAATTGCTGGGGTCCCAGCAGCCACATCATCTGAGTGTTGAAGGTAAGACCAAGGTGGAGAAAAATTGGGGGGGGGGGGGGGGGGAGAATGAAGAAAAGGGTGGAGCTGTGCTGTTTCCTAACCAACAGCTGAGCTGCTGTGCCAGCCTCTTGCACTCGGCCCTGACCTACCAAGTGTCTCCCTTGGCTTGTGGTTCTTGGTTGCTAATCCCAGTCAAGGTTTATTGGTAACTCTTGGGTTCTCATCATCTCCAGAGGGCCTGTTTTCAGCCTCTTCTATAGTGCACAGCAAACCAGAAGTACCGTGTTTTTCTGACCTATTGAAAGATAGCGGAGGAGTCGGGTATCCTCCAAGATGGACCTGGCCTGGGGTGTTTGCGTGGGGACCTCTAACTGCAGTGGGAACCTGCTGTCTAGGGCTTGTTCTGGTTTGTACCTGGTGTGGCAAAGCTTGCGGTAGGAACTTCAGCTCAAGCATAATATCCTTTTCGTTAAAAACGGAGCTTAACTGCTTTCTTTAGAGCCTCCTGGGAGTTACAGGATTACCCATGCCTACTGGCTGACCACTTGATAGGACAAGAGGAAACAGCCTCCAGTTGTGCCAGGGCAGGTTTAGGTTGGACATTGGGAAAAACTTTTTCCCCAAAAGGGATGTCAGGCACTGGAAGGGGCTGCCCAGGGAAGGGGTCGAGTCCCCGTCCCTGGGGGTATTTAAAAGCCTGGCAAACGAGATGCTTAGGG
This sequence comes from Butorides virescens, assembly GCA_017310255.1. NCBI lineage: Eukaryota > Metazoa > Chordata > Aves > Pelecaniformes > Ardeidae > Butorides > Butorides virescens. The sequence goes on along the minus strand of JADKXX010001450.1, from coordinate 2,165 downwards.
CCAGAGTTTAGTGGTGGGATGGCAGGGTTAGGGTAACGGTTGGGCTTGGTGATCTTAAAGGGCTTTTCTAATCTGAACGATTCTAAATGGAGATGCCAAACTCTGTAATATGTTCTTTGTCCCTAGAGCTGCTTGGTTGCTGGGTCATCCTGGATGCTGGTGTTCAGGATCCCGGTCAGGGTGCTCTGTAGCACAAGACAGACTCCACAGGTCTCCTTGCCTACTGGGGTTAAAGCATCTTGCCATGAAGATGCTGCTTTATCATGTGATTTCCCTTCCCCGCTTGGCACTTGGGTTTTAGGGTTGTCTCTAGCTTGGCTGTTTGCAACCTCTGTATCCTTTGGCTAGGTTTTATGTAGCCAGTGGTTATCAGCGGGCTTTTAATGGCGGCTGGAGCTGCATCACACCACGGCAAGCCTTGTGAAAGGCCTCCCGGATTTATATCCTCCTTCCAGGAGATTAATGCACTGAGGCACTCTTGAAACTTTCTATGTTGCTCCTTTGCCTGCTGTAATGTGCTGGTCGAAGAGCACCAATATTAACGGTGGCCGTTAGAGTGCTGCTTGGATTTGGGTGTGAATTTTATGTGATCCAAGGAGGAAAATGTGTCTGCCTTGCTATCATGGCTTTGGTTCTTTCGCTTTTAGTCTTCCTGTGTGAATGTCTTTTAGTGGTTCATTGTGAGCGGCTGGGGAACGGCAGCTGGAGGAGTCTGGTGTAGATGGACATCATGAGCTGAGGGGGGTTCAGGGACTCAAAGAGCTGTCTTCTGCAAGAAGGTTGAGTGCAGAGTTGGGACCTTGCTGGGGAGCTAGTTCCCACAGAACAGGTGATGGCCTCCAGCCCAGAAAGCAAAGAGATGACAACATGTACTTCTCTGAAGGGGAGCGCTGAAGGGCTGGGCTGCACTGGTGGTTGAGAAGGTCCCTAGGAAAGGGCCCTGCACTGTCTCCCATGGAGAGGAAGGATCTTTTTCTGCTTGGGTAGAGTTGCCTGGTTCTTTTCTTGGGTTTGGGGGAAAGAAAATAAAAAAGCGCAAGACTTAGCCTTATGGTGGTTTTCCCATTTAGCATGCTGGCTTGAAGGACACATGGTCAGTGGTGCAGGGGATGCTGGAGGCATAGCAGCAGTGTAAGAAGCAAACCACACATCAGTGATGTTGGCCACGTTGACAGGAAGGTGAGCACGAGATGGGGGAGCTTAATGTGAGATCTGGGTTCCCGGTGGGAAGCCGCATGCTGTCATCAAACCTTTCCTGCTCAGACAGCACTGCTGGAGGTGAGGATGACTCTGGTGACCAGAAGCAGCCTCTGGACGGCAGCAGTGGTGCTGAAGAAGGGGCCAAAGGCTGGGTTGGTCAATGCAAAGGATCTTGTAGCTGCCTGCAGTCGGGCTCTGTGTTTCCAACCATCTCGGCCCTCCCTCGACCCAGACGCATGTCTGGTGCTTTCCCGTGTGGGATCTTTCCCCTTTTCATAGAATCATAGAATGTTTTGGGTTGGAAGGGACCCCTAGAGGTCATCGAGTCCAACCCCCCTGCAGTGAGCAGGGACACCGCTAACCAGATCAGGTTGCTCAGAGCCCCATCCAACCTGGCCTTGAATGTTTCCAGGGATGGGGCCTCCACTAGAACAGGTTGCCCAGAGAGGTAGTGTTTTACCACCCTCATTGTAAAGAATTTCTTTGTTATATCTAGTCTAAACCTACCCTGTTTTAGTTTAAAGCCATTACCCCTTGTCCTGTCACAGCTGGTGCTACTAAAAAGATTGTCCCCATCTTTCCTATAGGCCCCCTTTAGGTACTGAAAGGCTGTAATCAGGTCTCCCTTCAGCCTTCTCTTCTCCAGGCTGAACAAGCCTAACTCTCTCAGCCTGTCCTCCTAGGAGAGGGGCTCCAGCCCTCTGATCATTTTTGTAGCCCAGCTGAGCCACCTCATGTTTGAATTCAATAAAGGAGGTGAGCCTGGTGCAGCCACTCTGTGGGATATCAGCTGTTGGTGGCAGGTGAACAGAGAACCCAACGTCCTCAGTCAACTGGTTGGACCCATGCGCAGAGGTCCCAGCTTGGATTTCGTCTTTCCCATGTCTCTCGCTCACATCAACTGTCCCCTTTCATCGCTGCTCTTTGCTACCTCTCTCCTACTGGAGATACCTTCCCCCCCCCCC
>JADKXX010001449.1:0-38438 GCA_017310255.1 Butorides virescens | reverse complement strand
CCCCCCCCCCCCCCGCTTCCTAGAGCAGATCTGATAGTCTTGTAAGTGGTTGGAGCAGGTGACTTGGTGCCAGCACGTCTGTCTTGGGTACTATTCCTGGCTTTACTGAAGATACAGTAATATGCAAGACTGTGCCTCTGCGGCGTCTGCCGCCTCTTGATCTCAAAATGCTGCAAGTGCTGAGATAAGACTCATTGTGTTCAAGCAGGGATTTTATTCCCCTCTCCACCGGAGAGCGGCGGCCCAGGGAGAGGAAGCGGCTCATCAGAGATTGTGCTGGGTAATATTTTAATTTCTCCAGCAGCGTGGCCAGGGTTGATTTGTGTACAGCTGTCTGGATCACCCAGGAGCTGCATTTGGGTCAGTCCCTTGTCACTGATTTGGTGGGAGGTTGTATCTTCAGCGTTCCCCCGATATACCCATTACCACAACTGGGTCTGTTTTCAGTGGTGGTGGGGCTATGAGCTTTGTGCAGAAGCCCTCGTCCAGGCTTTGGTTTTTATGATGTGCTCACATGCAGCTGGGACAGACTTCCCCAGCCAGATCCTCCCCAAAATACCCAGATAAAGATGAGTCTGGGTTTGAGAAGTGCCCGTCAATCCCAGCTGGCATGCCACGTTGTGCAGACCCTTTGGCTGCAGTCTCCTCCCACCATCTGCAGGGACTTGCCAATCAGGGAAGGGGTTTGCATGGATGGAGGCAAAGCCCCTTTATACAGGGGACAGCTGGACCTTGGGGCTGGGATGCGGGTGCTTGGTATGGCTGGGAGAGGATGTGCAGACAGCCTCCTGTGGGCAGAGCCTTCCCATCACACTGTGCCGTCAACAGCCTGGCAGCTGGGAGATGTCAAGCAGGTGTCTGGAGGGTGAGAACAAACGGTGAGGAGCACTGCAGACAGGCCAGGGGACGTGGGGGGAATTGGCCTCTCCCAGTTTGGTTTTGGGGGGATGACAAGAGTCCTGGGTAGCAGAGCCAGTCCAGAGCATCTCGTGCTCGCTGTCTGCCTCCCAGCCTGCCATGCAGCCTGGAGCTGGCTTTACCTGCTGGCTCCCAAGGACAACCGGCGTCATCTGAGGGGGGAAATTGGGACTTCTGCTCCTTAAAAATCCTTAGTTCCTGTCCAAATTGCCTGGCTCTTCTGGTGGTGGCACTGGCCACGGGGTCCCACTCTCAATTGTCCTCTCTGCAGAGCGTATTTGGGGAGAGTGATGCTGAGCTGCCTCCAGTAAGAGGCGCATGGAAGCATTAATGCTTCCTCGTTGTGGCATTTACTGCTTCTTGCTAGAGGGGGCTGTCGGAAATGATGATCCTCCTTTGTCCTTGGACCAGCTGCCCTGATGTCCCGTGGGCTCGAATTTGCCAACCTGAACGCGTTCCCATAGAAATAACTAGCTTTGTTTATTTAAGCTGGTGTTTTTCCAGGAAAGAGAAACTTTCTTCTAAAACAGATTTCTTTTTTTTACATCTTGATGTCAGCAACCTCAACCTTCAGCTAGTAAGAGGGAAGAGGAGCGGGTAGCAGTGTTGGGCTTGGTGCCCCACACCACACTCCCAGCTCCATCCATGGACCCAGCGCTTGTGCCACCATTATTTCCCTGCACACGGGGTTTTGTTGGAAGCTCTTGTTGACTGCTTTCTTGCTGGGGTCCAGACAAATCCAGCCAGCAAACAGTCAGGGTTCATTGCCACCCAGGCTATTTGGGGAGGGGGTTTTCTGGACCCTCCAGTATGTTGGGATGTTGTCACTGGGGGACGTGACCCAGACCTCTGGGCAAATCTGTTGGAGCTTATTGAGCAATGCTTGCAAGCAGATTCAAGGTTGAATTGTAGGCTTGGTGGGCACCAGTGCCATCAAAGAGATTTGTCTTCAGGCTCTGCATAGCCGGCTTTGGGGATTACATTGGAGAAGACTTCGGTTCCTCTTTGAAATCCTTGCCGAGGCCACCGGGAGTGGAGGAGAAGCATCTTGGGTGCTGCGGTTTTGAGGTTTGGGGATGACTCCCAACGATGCTCATCAACTGGATGGATCTGCTCCCTGGCTATCTCTCTTCAGGGAGTTGGAAGCTCATGTTCCCAGGTCCTGCTCTGAAAAAGTAAAGGTGTTGGGGATGTGGTGACCAAGCAGGACAAGAGTGACATCAAAGCTCCCAAACGTTGGGCTGAGACATGCAGTGACGTGGGAATTGTTGGCTGCAGCCTTGAGCAATGCTCCTGTGATGGAGCAGTTTTGGTCTGTGTTTTGTCTCCTGGCACATGGCAGCTAAGAGTTTGTGACCAGTCATGAGACTCCCCCTTGGCTTTTATTGTCTGTTTGCATTTGCAGGAGTTGAAGGACCCCTCTAGATGAGAAAAATAGGCCACTGCACTTGCGTAGCTCTTTAATGTGGGGATATGTTGGAAGCCTAGCACAGTCTCAGATGCATCAGTGGTCTCATGCTGACCACTGCAAGGTCCTCACTGACAAATGGGGTGCAGCTCTGTGGGTGCCCTGCACCATGTGGTTGTTCACACCTCCTCTGTCCTTGTAGATGCACCACAAATAGCTCTGCTGATTGTTCTTCTCCAGGTTTTTGGCATCCTTGTTGGCTTTTATTGCTCAAAAATGTGCTTTTCTTGACTGGCTGACTTTGACTATTGGGAGCAAACCAAAATACTCACAGATATGAGCAGGTAGTCTGGGTGGTTTAGGGGTTGGCATCAAAATGGGTATGTTTTTTTTATTTTTGTTGTGTCCTCTTTTTCTCCCATTAGCTAATTGTTGCTGTAAAGCCCCCTTGACAGTGGCTGATGTTAATGAAGCTGCGCTGGCACAGCTCTAAGATGGCAGGAGCTGCTTTGTGTGCATCTCCCCATGCCGTCACACACCACGGCACTTCCCTGCACGTGGGACCCTGTCCCACCTTTGAGCGAGAGCTGTGATGAGGGCTAGGTTTTAATTACCCACCCAGAGCCCTTTCCCCAGGACTGGTGTCAGATGGTGCTGTCGGCACCACTCTGGGCTCTCAGTGGATTTGCTTTTTCCTCATTGAGCAGCGCTTGTTGTTGGCCGCTGCCTGGGCTTGGCTCCGTTCCACTTCTGTCCTCGGCGGTGGTGAAAGCACATTCCTCATGATGGGAAAGCCTCTGCAAGAAACACAAAGGGCTTTCATTAGGGGAGGCAGCGGCGGGCGGACGCGGACGGCCAGCACTGGTACGGGGAAGCTTCACCCCGTCTAACTCCGGTGGAGGGGCTGCTGGAAGCATAGAAGCTCCCTCCAGCAGCAAGCGTGTAGCGGCTGTGTTTGCACTCGCCAGCATTTAATCTTAGAGCCTACCCAGCAAGGAAAGAGAAATAAATTTTCCTTCTGCAAAGGGGATTTAGGGCCCAGAAGTGTTAAGTGATATGCCCAGGGAGGGGAATGTGCATTGGAGCTGGAAGCCAGGAGGGTGCAGGGCTTGCTTTGGGGAGCCAGAGATCTCCTCTAGCTCCATCCTCACCAGCTGGAGGAGATGCGAAAGCCGCCGTTCGGGGGTATGAGTGCTGGCCAACTGCCCCAATGCCCTCCTTTGGCTTCTGGCCCAGCGGAGGGAGCTGGGTGCCTGCCGATGGTGAGAGCGGCCAGCAGAGCCGCCCCGGCTCCCCCCAGCCATGCTGCAGCCACCAGTGGGTGAATTTTGTGACCTTGCTCGATAAAGCAGGAGGATGAAAAGCCGCGGCACCGGGAGATAAGACACACGCGGGCGGGCTGGATTCAGGGATTGATCCATCTTCTTCTTCCTCCAGTGTGGCTTTTGGCTTTTTTTGGATGTGTCCCAGTGAGGTGGCTCCATTCCTGCCCTCACCGTTGGAGAGCCACCCTGGGCCTTTTTATTTTGCTCTTGAGCTTTGGGTGAGGGAGCAGGAGAGCTGCCTCATCTCTCCGTGGTTGCTAAATGAGGCTCTGTTTGTTCCAGTGCAGGGTGAAATATGAAATCCCATCAAGCTGCCTCGCTTATTAGAGAGATCTCAGTGAGCTGCTTATTATGCACAGTGGCGTAATGCAGATTACTAATGTGGCCGGGCGATAATTAGCAAAGCTGGAACTGTAATTAAACGCTCCTGTGCTGTGCTGTGGTTTCTGTCGCAAAGTGGAAGGAAGCTGAACGGTTTCAAAACCCGCAGGTCCTCATCGTGCACATGTGGCTGCTGCTCCCAGGGCGATGAGGGCAAGTGTTCCCCATCACTGCCTGGGCTTTTGCTGCTGCCCACCAAATTCAGGCAGCCCTGCCTGGTTCCTCGCTGGCTATTTCATTGCTGGAGACTTGCTTTTGGGCTGCAAAACATGGTGTTGGGGAGTGGTTTGTTTTCTTGGGCCCTTTCAAAGGAGCCTCATGCTTCCTTCAAGCATTTTTCTTGCTCTGGATCCACCAAGATGTGCAGGATGAGGTCGCTGTACTTTGGGGGGGTGATTTGTTTGTGGGAGTGCAGCCCTTCTCTCTGGCAGGCTTGTGGGGGGGGTTTAACACCAAAAAAACCCTCAAATCCCATGGGATGCAGCTAGAGCATTGGCCACAGGGCAGCCTCGCAGGCAGGGGCAGTGGAGAGCTGGAGATGGTCTCTTGGGGGAGAGCTGGTCCTGCCAGCAGGAGGTTGGAGCAGGTGGCTGGGGAGAAGAGCCATGGAGTGAGAGCTGTGCTGCCTGTGGAGGGACCTTGCGGTCCAGCCACTGCTGGACCAGCCACCTCCAGGCCACCTTTAATGCGGAGTGGGGTGGATGCACCCTGATGAGCCATCCAGAGGCAGGACGAGCGCAGGAGGGTGAGGAGAGGGATACAGGCATGCGGGCAGAAGGTGCTTTGTGCTCTCCTGCTGGAAGAGCAAATCTACGCGCCCTGGCAGAGCCAGAAGATCTCAGAGTTCTCCACGGGGTGCACGTTTGCGTCCCCCACCAGCAACCACCTCCCTGGGAGCAGGCAGAAGCCACTGGGTGGATGTGATTCCTCCTCTCTACTCTTCTGCCTAGAGATTGGCCTTTTGCACCTTCTCTGCTTGCAAACGGTTTTTGTGTCGCTGAGGATGCAGAGAGGCTTTGTGGGGTCACGAGTTGCTTGGGGGGATGGGATGCTCCAGCCCCTCGCTGCGATTGCGGGCACTATACTGCGCAGGGCAGGCGAGGTTGGACATGAAGCTTCTGCTGGGTTTGTTTATCTTGCTTCAAAGGATGGAGGCGCATGAGCAAGAAAGCGAGCAGATAATTTTGGTGGCTGGTCAGGACCAGGATGCCACTTCAGGGTGGGAGTCTGTTTGGTGGCTGTCAGCAATGTTGGCCAAGGAGAGGCAGCAGCGAGGTCGGACGTGGTTGTGGGCTGGTGTCCATGTGCCTGCTTGGTGACCAGCAAGCTTGGCCTCTGCAAGGCTATAATCATCTCTCTTCAGCAGAGGCTTAGGAGGACATCTCTCAGTATAGCACTGGATGCTCTAGAAGGATCTTTGCCTGCTTGAAGCCAAAACCCAGGTCAGCGCTTGCCAATTTGATGAGTTTCCTTGGTCTGCTTCTGTTTTGAGGTTGCTCAGTATCTTATCAAGTTCATAAACCATAAAGAGGAGGTCTGAGCAGAGGATGAGCAGCTAGCCCCAAAACTGCTGCAAATCCTTGTGAGCCAAGGTGAGGGGGTGACTGACTGCAGCTGGCTTGGCTGGTGAACCCTGAAGGACAAGAAGGTCTCCACCCTACTCATCCCTTGGCTATCAGCAAGTTCAGCCCATCCTTCTCCTAACACTGCTGTAATCTGCTAGCATGGCAGAGTGGCCACGGACTTGGCTTGTCAGCTGCAGAGTGACTTGGCCGTGGTTTCGCTTGGTGTGTTGGCTTGTTGGCTTTCCGAGCCCAGTTCTGGCTGTGAGATGTGGTTTCCACACGCAAGGAAAGTGTGATGGCTTGCACTCAGTTGGCTCAGCCATCGGCTGGGTCAGGCTGTGAAGCACATGCTTGTGCAGAGAAGAGGGTTGTGATCTGAACACCTGCATCTTCAGGTGGTCACAGGGTAGGTTTGGGAGGAGGAGGAAGTTGGATTTCACGGACGCTGGAGGGAGACCGCCACTCGTTTGTCCTGTCCTGCCAGTTGAGCAGAAGCCTGTAATTTATTTTTCTTCTAATGAGCCTTCGGTTCCAAAGCCATTGACTGCATTAACATCTGAGCACTAGCCAAAAGGCATCCTGATGGGGAAGCCATCAGGGAAGGAACTTGGCACAAACTCTTTCAGCAGGAGAGCAGATATCTCCTGTGGAGGGGCTTTTGGGTGTGATCTCTGTGACTACAAAGTCCTGTCTCTTCAGGGCTATGTGGGTACGGGCACGCCAGGGTGGGAGAGACATGTGAGATACTTGTCCTCTGACAGGGTGTGAGACTTGAACTGCCTGCTGGCACAGGCACTGAGAAGGTGGCAGTCCTGAACTTGAGGTTCTCCAGGAATGTAGATGCCTGTTGATACTTGCTCTCCTTCCCGTATTCTTGATGGTGACCAGTGTGTTTCTCCTTCCCCACAGATGGAGTCTCCGGTCTCTACACCTGCGGTGTTGCCCTTGCACCTCCTTGTCCCTGTTGTCAACAACGACATCTCGTCGCCTTGCGAACAGATCATGGTACGCACCCGCTCAGTGGGAGTGAACACCTGTGACGTGGCCCTGGCCACTGAGCCCGAGTGCCTGGGCCCCTGTGAGCCTGGGACCAGTGTGAACCTGGAAGGCATCGTCTGGCAAGAGACAGAGGACGGTAAGTGTCACCGGAGAGCTTTTTGCTCTGCTACAATGTCATTTTGGAGTTACGGCAGTCTGTCCCTTCCAGTGTCCATGCTGTGTTGCTTGTTGGCACGTCCTGGGCTCTGCCCCCCACCATCTGGGTGGTCAGGACACAGAGGAGCCCTTAATCTGTCCAGCAAAAGGAGCCAAAACTTGCGTCAGCCCAACGCTTTGTGTTATCCCCTTGCCTAGACAGTGGACGAAAATCTAAGCTGCCATTTCTCTGCCTTTCTGCAAGAGCTGACTTGTTCTGGAGGTGCCAGAGGAAAGGCCGTGCCAGCCTGCATGGGAACTCGACGAAGTTGACTTAGGTTCTGCTTGGCAACCTGCAGGTCTGTCACAAAAACGCTCAAACCCTGGGAGGCAGCAGAAATCTCCTGCTGGATTAAAAAACCCCAGCGGAGCTTTCAAAATCGACTCGGTGGGAGATCAGGCTCTCGTCTTCCTTGCCAAGCCAATCAAACTTTTTTTTTTCCCCCTGCTGGAGCTCGTCTCATCTGTGCGCAGCTTGGTTTGCCTTCCCAGGTCCTTTTATGGGTTTTGTTGCTGTTGGGGCTCTGCCAAGTAATACGGAGATGAATAGGTGGCTCAGTGACCATGGCGAGTGCTGGAACCTGGCCTTCCCTCTACCCTTGTTGGGATGCTGGAGGTTTGGGAGGCTCAGGGTGAGCTCCTCATGCTTGTGTCTGGCTTCAGCTGGGATCTGGAAGCAGAAACAGAGCCCAGAGGCACAAAGGTGAGAAAGAGCAGTGGTGGAGGAGGCCAGCTGGTGGTTCACCTTGGCCAGGTAACCAAGAGCTCCTCCTGGACATCTGCTCCTGCTCTTCCATCGCTGCTGCATGCAGGGAATGAAGCTATTTACCTTAATTCCCTGGCCACTCCTTACTGTCTTCATTATCTCTGATAGAAGCTGAATGGAAACCCACATTCCTGTGAGCTGCTGTCAGGGTGGTGGTGGGGGGGGGTGTCCCTTCTTACCCTGTGCTTTGGGAAGATAGGAACGGGCCCAGTTTGCCTTTCCTCTCTCCCTCCTGGGAAACCGGTTTTGAAACTGTGGTTGATGTAGAACTAAATGCTGTGATGGCCCCCGATGTGGAGTTGGTGACGAATGAAATTGTTCCCTTTGGGAAAAGCATCGTGACCTGAACTATTTGGGAAGAGAGGAGTACATGGACCATACTGGGGGAGACCACCAGCAGATTGGGATGGGGACCCCTACCCTCCTCTACCCTCTGTGCTTCACTGTCCACTCAGTATGGACAAATTCATCCAGATGGAGGCAGCTGGGAACTGTAAGCGTGTGTTTTCTGCTGCTCCGAGGCAAAAAGATGCCACATGTTGTAAAATCAGACCGCGTGATCCTCTTCTTTGAGCTAGGCTTGCTGGTGCGAACAAGGAAATAGAAAGCAGGAGCGCTGAGGAGCCCTGCTCTGCCCACCCCAGGGCTGGGGGATCTGCTGGCAGGATCTGCTTGGAGAAAACCTGTGGGCACTGCTTGTTCGCTGTCTGCAAAGCATCTGATTGCTTTACAAGAAGCAATACCTTCAGCTGGGGAAATTGTTGGCATGGCTGGGCTGAGTGTTGGGACACACAGCAGTGAGGAGGAGCATCAGCACCCCTCACTTCTGGGGCTGTATGCTAAGCCCGTCACCACCAGCCTGCTATTCTGGTGTGATTTCCATCAACCCAAAAGCTGCAGAGTTCACTGAAAATCCCAGGGCTGCTGGAGATCTCCATGGGCAGCGTGGAGCAGCAGCAGCGAAACTACTGAGAGCTTTGGCCCTGTTGGGTTTGGGGTTTTTTGTGGTGGAAATCAGAAGAGGTTCATGGTGGGCAGAGGAGCCCAAGTAGCCATGCCAGGGGGGACAAACAGATCATCCGTCCCAAATCCTGGTTGAGAAGCAGTGATATGGGAGCGGTTTCTGGTTCTCCTCCCTTTTGTCCTGCTCCTCGCTCCACCGCGAAGCTCTGCGGCCTGTCTGCCTGTCCATCTGCATTACCCCTCGCTTCCGCTGCCACCATTTCGGAGTGTGCCTCGGAGGTGCCCTGTGATTTCCCACATCCTGGCTATTTTTAGTCTGCAGTAATTGGATGAACTTGCACAAAGATCATTCTCTGCTGGCTGCTGCTTGATTGCCACCGTCAGGAGTGATGACTTTTACGGACAGCCCTGAAGAAGGCAAATCTCGCTGTTGCCTTGGTCATTTCTGGTCTGCTGTGCACGTTGGCTCCTGTTGTAAACAGCATCTCTCATCCTTGAGTGAAAAGTCAGGGTGAAACCATCCCTGTTTCCCACCTGGCCTCTCTTTCCTGCCTTCCCATCGTTAATGGAGGGGTCAAGGGCAATGCTGGAGGATGTTTTGGACCTGGCTGTCCAAAGCTGGAGCTTGTGAAATGCACAGGGATGCAGCAAGCAGCTCCCCTCACCTGATACAGAGGAGAAAGCTATGCCAAGGGCACGTCTATAAACCCGAACGAGGTGCTTTCAGCATGAGTGAGCACCCTGTGTGGCTGGAGACCATCCCCTGGATCTCCAGAGGGATCCCAACACCTTCACCAGGAGGGATCCACCTCTCCCCGAGCTCCTTGTGGTGCTGCAGCCTCTCCAGACTGCTTGGAAGGGACCCTGGGGCAGCGGGAGCAGAGGGATGGATCCTCACCCCTGCAGGGCTGATGGTTACTGAGAGCGGAGCTTAATTGCAAGAGATTTGGCGAAGCAGTTCGTTCAGAAAGCTCTTTCTCCCAGTGCTTGGCTTGCATCTCTGTGGTGGAGAGGACCTTCCTAGCTCAACTACAGCAGCCGCTTTCTCCCCAGGGGTGACCTCCCTGGAGCAATTGGCATGGGGAGGTGCGGAATTATGGTTGCTCCCACTTATGTCCCAGCTTCTTGAGCAGGATGCTGTGGGCACTTCTGGGTCTCGGCAAGCCCCCCCCACCTCTGGGCAGCATCGGGAGCGGTTCCCACTGAGCCCCTCGGGAGACCAGGCATCTCTTCTCAGTGGCGCGATGCCTCCTTGAAAATTGGATTTGTGTCAGACGTGTCCCTTAGGCTCCCACAGTAATTGCTCTGATGCGGACCTGTCTGCAAGCTGCTCTTCTCCCAACTGCACGTTAATGGCATGTGCCCCTGAGACAAGGGGATCTGCATTGCTCTGCATGTGCCGGCAAAGGCATATTTGGGCTTGGGCAGTTGCAAAACTTCCCTTCCTGTTAGGCTGGGTAGAGGAAGGGAACGTAGTTCTTCAACCAGAGCTCCCTTTCTGTAGAAAATGGCTTTTGGGTTGGCCGTGGGGCTATGAAATCAGGGAGAAAGGCACCTAAAGCCTGGCAACACTGGAGCGTCCTTGGAAGGACAAGCTGGAGCTGACCCATCTGAGATAGGAGCGTGAAGCTCTGAGGAGACCCATGACATCCCCCCTGCTTCGAACACCGTCTTCATCCTCTTCCCCCTCTAGAAAACCTGCTGCAAGACTGCAACCGCTGCCAAAGGCATCCCGGTGGGCTCCCACCGCCAGACACTGGGTGCTGGGCTTGTGGTCAGCCTGCTTCACTGCTGCTCTGGGTTGGTGTCAGGCTGGCGGCAGGCACCGGTCATACACGCTTTCCCATAGCCACGCTGGTGACACCATCCCTTTGCCGAGCCCATCTTGTGCAGAGAATATGTTCTATTGAAATGCCTTTGGTGGGAGCAGCTGTCTCAGCAGTTCCCCTAATTCTGTTAGGTGTGATTTCAATCTGCAGGAACTATTAACTGATCTAATTATACTGGAAAGCATCACTCCGTTTGCTGCCTCGTTAGCTGCTGCATCTCCTCCATCCTCCTCCACAGAGCTGGTGTCGCCTGGCTCAGAGCATGTCACCTCCTTGCCTCCTCTCGCAGTGAACAGACTCCATCCCAGCACCACGCTGGTGCTGTTTGCAACCAAAACAAGCCAGCATCTGACATGCAAACCCTCCAAGCGACAAGGATTGTGGCGTGGCAGCACCGCAGCAGACTCTCTCCACATGTCTTCCTCCAGCTCTTTGCTGGAATGCAGCAGCAGGTTGCCCATGGCCAAGCTTCTTGTGCTCCGGGTGTTTGGATTGCGCTTTCACGAATGTCTCATGAGGGTGTGATGGAGTGTGAGCGTCCTCAGAGTCTGCGGATGCTGACGTGGATGTGTCCTTGCACGGAGCAGGAGAGAGATGCAGTAGGGTGGGAGAGGATGGGGAAGGCTGTGACCACTCTCATCTTCAGATCATCAATCCAGCAGCTCTCTCCGGGTGGGAGCATCACTCAGTGACGGGGCATCTCATCTCTGGTGCTGGGAGGATTGCTGGGGTTTCAGGCTGCTGCTTCGCACCCTCCTCCTGTTTCACCAATGGATGGGGAGGCTGCAAACCCCCCCAAGCACAGTGGCTACTTGCGTGTTGGTGTAGAGAAGCAGAGCTTTATTATGCATTATTCCCCAGCGTTCCCCCAGCACCGCTGCTTCGTGTCTAATATCTGCTGGCTTGACAGTGCGGGGAGCTGGAGGAGAGCTAATGCACCGCTTATCGTTCTCAAAGCATCTGTCAGCTTTGTATGGAGGCTGTTTTATCAACAGGTGAGCAATATTCTGCTCCAGACAGGACTATTGCTTGTGTCCATCTCCCCAAGGCACGGCTGTAGCCACCCCAGGTAATACCAGCTGGGGCTCCTGCTTTAGCTGCTGAACGCTGGATTAAGGGGCTTGTTTACAAGGAGGCTCTTGAGCTGCAAGCTGCTCTTCCATGCTTTCCTGGAAGCTAAGTTGGTTTAATTTCCTCTGCCTCCCTTCTCTGTGGGCATGAGGATGGAAGTCTGGGCTGCTCGTAGGTGGCCCTGGGGGCTTGGTGCCATGGCTGTGCTCTGCCTGCCCTGCCAAGCCTTGAGAGGCACCATGGGCCCCAAAGTCCTGGAGGCATCTTCTGGATGGGCTTCAGGCCATGGAGAGGGAGCTGTGGCCCCCAGTCCCATGCAGGTGCTGGCCACTGTGGTTGCAGCGGGCCAGGCTATCCTCTTGCAGGACAATGTCAGGACCTCGCTCACAGTCACATCATCCACCGTTGGAAGCAGCAATGCTTGTTGCGGGGTTTGGGCAGGAGCACAGCAGTGGGTGTTATGCGTGTTCAACAGGTCATGGTGAACTAAATGCCCATCCCATGGGATCGGCAACAAGTGGCTTCCTGCAGTCACTTTGGTCACTGGGACCCACAAACACACCCTTGCTGGCTCCTTGTCCCTTGGTGTGACCCAAGCTGAAGGTTTTCCTGCTGCTTTTTCCGCGTTCCAGCATCTGAAGCCCCTCTCATAGTCCTCCTGTCCCTTGGAAAGCAGGGCACTAGACAGCCAGTGACGGTAATCCACCATCCCTGCATGGTTTCATGGAAAGATCCTGTCTCCCTCTGACCCTGCCCAGGAGACTGTACTGGCTTTGTGTGGCAAGGGTTTGGTAGGAGGGGGCTGCAGGGGGACTTCTGTGAGAAGATGCCTGAAGGTGCCCCCATGTTGGACAGAGCTGGTTCCAGGACGGATCCACCACTGGCCGAGGCTGAGCCCATCAGCGATGGTGGTAGGGGCTGTGTGATGACATAAATTTAAGAAAAGGTAAAAAACTGCAGTGGAACAGCAGCTGGGAGAGAGGAGTGGGAATATGTAAGAGGAGCAGCCCTGCAGCCCCTCAGGCCAGGGCAGGAGGAGCTCCAGACATTGGAGCAGAGATTCCCCCGCAGCCCATGGTGGGGCAGGCTGTCCCCCTGCAGCCCAGGGAGGCCCGTGGGGGAGCAGATCTCCCCTTACAGCCCGGGGAGGACGCCACACAGAGCAGGGGGGTGCCCGAAGGAGGCTGTGACCCCATGGGAAACCCGCGCTGGAGCAGGCTTCTGGCAGGACCTGTGGCCCTGTGGGGAGAGGAACCCAGGCTGAGGCAGGTTTGCTGGCTGGGCTGATGACCCCACGGGGACACACGCTGGAGCCATCTGCTCCTGAGGGACTGCATCCCGTGGGAGGGAGGGACCTATGCTGGAGCAGCGTGTGAAGAACTACAGCCTGTAGGGAGGACCCACACTGGAGAAATTGGTGAAGGAGTCTCCTGTGGGTGGGATTCCAGGCTGCAGCAGGGGAGGAGTGTGAGGAGGAAGGAGCGGCAGGGACAGTGTGTGGTGAACTGACCCCAACCCCCATTCCCTATCCTCCTGTGCCGCTCAGGGGGAGAAGGTGGAGAAATTAGGAGTGAAATTGAGCTTGGGGAGGTGGTGCTTTAATATTTGGGGTTTATTTCTCATCCTACTCTGATTTGTTTGGCAATAAATTAAATTAACGTTCCCAGGTGAGTTCTTTTGCCTGTGAATGGTAATTGCTGAGTGAAGTCTCTCCTCCCTGGGCAAGGTGGCCATGACCTGCCCCGTGGTGTCCTCTGCTCTCCTGGCGGCAGCAGCAGAGGTCTTGCATGTTGGCCATGCACCAGCTTTGGGGGTTGTGTCCTAAAGCCTGGGTGCTACCAGTCAGGCCAGGCTCCCTGCATATGAGCAGGGCTTACGGCCAAGCTGGAGCATCCCAGAAGTGATGCAGCTGGGGGAGAAATTAATTGAAGAAGGGACATCCTAAAGCCAGGGCATCCTAAAAGTGATGCATCTGGGGGAGAAATTCATGGAAGAAGGGGTATCCCAAAGGTGTTGAAGCTGGAGGAGGAATTCATGGGAAAAGGGGCATCCCAAAGGTGATGAAGCTGGAGGAGGAATTCATGGAAGAAAAGGACCCTGAACGCTTCCAGGCGCTGGAGGCTTGGTAGTGCCCTGGAGTAGGTTCAGTGCAGGATAGATCCCTGCTCCTGCTCACTGGTGCAGGTGGGATGTGGGGCTACAGTGACCCTGGATCTGAGTCGGTTCACGGACCTGCAGGCAAACTGCCTCTCCTCGGGGTGGGAAATGCCACCGGCTGTCATCCCATTGCCTTGCAGAGGTCCCCTGCACCCCAAAACCAGTGGAAAGCTAGCAGGGCTCTCAGCAGGTGTCCTCTCCAGCTGGAAAGGCAACATCTCCTTGCTCCCCACAAGACTGGGGATGCTCCTCCAAGCACCTGAGCGGTTCCCATGATGCTTGAGGACCTGGTCTTGCTGGAGACAGCTCAATAGCATCATGGCTAGGTGATGTTGAGCCATGTGACGAAGCGGCTGTGCGTCGAACCGAGAGTGTCCCTGCTTGCCATGGGTGCTGGCACCCTGGTTTCTCAGTGGGATTTGGAGATTATCTTGGTTGGGCTTGGGGGCTTCATCTTTACAAAGAGGGGAAACATGACTCAGGTACCCCCAAGTGCCCAGGTGTTTGGGGGGGACCCAAGTTATGTTTCCCCTCGATGTGATGGCTCCTGGTGCCCACAGACCCGGTCTGCAAGCAGACACCACCACTTACATTTTAACATGGAAGAGCTTCGCCCCAGCAGGGACTATCCATCGGAAAGGCTTAGTCTGACCTAATTTAGGGCTGTGTTGGGACAGAGGACTTCATGCAGCATTGTCCTTGTTCATCCCACGTCCCTACCAACTGGGTGCACCCACCGAGCCTCAGCTTGGGGACCATATGAGGACCAGATGGTGCTTTTCTGCATCCCCCAGCTCCCTTCACCTCTTAATCCTGTAAAAATTGATAATCTCAGCCACCGCCTTCCTAGACAACAACCCGGCACTGTCAACCCACTCTTAATTTTTCCTGCTGGGGTCTGGCTCCATGGTGATATGAGTACTCAGTGACTGGGATGTTGAGCAGTTTGCACCCAGATTTGGGTGGTATTGATGGCTTAAGAGCACCCAAGGTGTCACCTTCGTGTGAAACCAGGTAGGGCTGGAGTGGGTTTCCTCCTCTGCAAGAGCATCGCTGCCAGCTCTGTGCATCTCCAGCCTTGGGGATGTGAGAGCATTGCCTCCTTGCTGCCCGCCCTTGTCCTGCCCATGCCTGCTCATCATCCTGCCATGGGAGGGGGGACATGGTGGGTGAAAAAAGCTGCTTAGGATCTATCCCCAGGGTTTAAATTGTCCTGGGTTATTGTTGGAAGATTAAGAGGGGATTTGGTATGATTGGTTGCAGCGGGTTAAATATAGGCTGGTGTGTCGGCTTGCTTCGCCCCTTCGTCTTTCATCTCTCCTGTGATCGTGGCGGCAGGGAAGAAAAATGCCAGCGTGTCCTTTCTAATACCGCATGCAAGAGCCTCTAGTGGCTTGTCATGCAGTTAACTTCCAGCGGCGCCTGGGCTCTGCCAGGGGGGCAGAGGGAGCTGCTCCTCTGAGCCCTGAGGCTGGGAGGGATGAGCTGGTCCCCGTGATGGGGTCTGGTTTGGGGCTGCTGGTCCCTCAGCTGCCGCTTGGTCCTTCTGCAGCTCCTGGGAGCATCCCTCAGCGGCTCCCTGGAGGTGCCCTATGGATGGTGAGTTTGGGCTGGGGCGTGGGACACAGCTGGCAGCTTCCCTGGGTTTTAAGGAAAAGGGGGACAGGTTCCTGCCTGCCAAAAAAAAACAGGTTAGGAGGCACGGGGGGCGAAGACCACCCTCTGCGCACCCTCCTTGGGATGCCTGGGATCAGCATCCCCCTCTCTCCTTGAGTGGGGCTGCGGGCTCCCGGCAGTTGGTTTCGCCACTTGTTTCTACCCCGTGTTGTCTCCAGCATTGTGTCCCGGCCACATCAGTGTTAAGGCAGGTCCCCAGCACTTTCTCCCGAAGGCAGGACCCAGCTCTCCTGCTCACCGGGATGAGCCAGCTGTAGGTCTGTCTTGGCCATGTGCTGGCACTGTGTGTGCCCACCACCTTCTCCCACTGGAGCACCCAATGTTTTCCAGGAGGAGAAGGGGAAAGAGGAGACCTGCGTTTCACTTCTCTTTCCGAAGGAGACCCATGTGTTGGACCTCAGCTCCATATATTATCTCCCCCGAAGCCTGCAGGTGGCTGCTGACACGGCATGATGGGGGATACGGGCTGAGATTTATAAACGTGCTTCAGGCACAGCTGCTCTGGGCTCCCTCGGCTCCATCCATCTCCCGGGCAAGCACGGCTGTATATCTCGCCGCGCTCATCAACCCTTGCAAACAAGTTTCCTATCTCCTGAGTTTTACCTTGCTCAGATAAATGTGCCTCGGTACAACGGACTCTGCTCCTGGTCAAATTAATTCTGTGGTAATCGGTGCAGTCCATGGCAGGGAGGAAATATCCACAATATTATATAAAGTGCTGCTGCAAAAGAACCCCCCAGCTCCAAGAAGAGATGCCGAAGGTCCAGGTCCTGGCGCAGGTGTGAGGCAGGCTGCTTCTCTTCTTGAATTGGTGTGAAAAAGCTGAAACCACCAGATTTTCCAAATGCCCAATACCTTTGCTCCACAACAGAAGGAGATGTGACCCTGTGGATGGTTCTCCAGGCAGAGATAGGGGGCTGATAGGTGCCCCAGGGCGTGCGGGAGCAAAGCGAAGTGGGGGACACACAAGGGTTGTTCCCCTGAGGTTGGGTTTTCCTGCCAGGGGAGGTCGCTCAGGATGCTGGGCTCAGCTTGCCATCTAGTGGCAATAGCAGCCTTTTCCAGAGGGCTGTGGGGTTCACGGCCATGCATGGGGGGTCATAGCCCTGCTGGGGGGGGAGGTCTGCAGCTCCACATTGGGGTCCGCAGCCTTGCTGGGGGCTGTCTGCATCTTTCCCCAGGGGTTCCCAGCCCTCGCTCCCCAGAGATTGCTGTCCCTACCCTACCAGAGTGCACATGGATCTTCAGGCCTCCCCAACTCTTGCAGCCCTTTGGGGGTCGCTGCTTTTAGCATCCCCATGAAAATGAGGAAGAGCACTGAGCAGTTCAAGGAGGAGAGGTTGGGTGGACGCTGGCCAGAGCCATGCTGAGAGAGGGGATGAGCCAGGGGGTCTCCAGCTCCCATCTTGGTGCCTCTCCAGTGCAGAGCCCAGGGTCTCACTTCTCCTGAGAGCTCAAGACCGTTTGTCCGCCTTCTTCCGGCCCTAGAGCTGAGCTCTTCCTCTTGCCTTTCTCAAGGAGTAGATCCCCCTTTGCCCCAATGCCCAGGGAAGGGCAAGACAGCATGGGGTCATCAAATCACAGAATTGCTTGAGTTGGAAAAGCTCTTTAAGATGATCAAGCCCAACCATTACCCTAACCCTGCCATCCCACCATTAAACCCTGTCCCTAAGCACCTCATCTGCCTGGCTTTTAAATACTCCCAGGGATGGGGAGTCAACCCCTTCCCTCGGCAGCCCCTTCCAGTGCTTGACAGCCCTTGCGGGGAAGGAATTTTTCCCAATGTCCAACCTAAGCCTGCCCTGGCGCAACTTGAGGCCATTTCCCCTTGTCCTATTGCCGGGTCGTGCCTGTCCCCATCTGACCCCTTCCTCTCACCTTACAGGTATGCTGGTGGTCAATGTCACATGGAGGAACAAGACGTATGTGGGGACACTGCTCGACTGCACGCAGCACGACTGGGCGCCTCCCCGGTAAGCAGCTGGTGGGGTCCAGCAGCACTGTCTTAGCCCCCTTCGCCCAGGCACAGAGGGCAAACCCAGCCACCTGCGGCCCCTGTGGTACCCAGCACGTTCTGCCCTCTGCCTGTGGGGCTGCCATGGGCATTAACATCTCCTTGCCCAACCAAGCTTCTCCCATAGCTCTTTGCCCCTGCAGTCACAGGCTCCCTCATCCTGGAGACTGGAAGTGGGTGAGCATTTGCTGATGGACCTCTCTTGCCCATTCCTCTTTACTGGAGTGGCGGCAGGGGACAAGCCTGTGGGATTGACAGCGAGGGGAGGAAGGGGGTCCCCACTGTGCAGCAGGGATGGTGTAGCCTGGCATGGCCATCTCTCCATTAAATTCTCCTTGTCCTCCTCCCCACAGGTTTTGTGACTCTCCCACCAGCGACCTGGAGATGCGCAATGGCCGGGGCAGGGGCAAACGTATGCGCCCCAACAGCAACACGCCCGTCAACGAGACTGCTGCTGCCTCGGACAGCAAAGGGACCAGCAACAGCAGCAAGACCCGGGCAGGGGCCAATAGCAAGGGGCGCCGGGGAAGCCAGAACTCCTCTGACCACCGCACGCCGCCCGGTGGCACGGCAGAAGATGTGAAGGCTAGTCCCTCCTCCGTCACCAAGCGGAAGAGCAAACCCCTCTCTGACATGGAGCTGAACTCCAGCTCGGAGGACTCCAAGGGCAGCAAACGCATCCGCACGAACTCGATGGGCTCGGCAGCCATGCCACCCGCCACGGTCAAGGTGGAGCCAGCTGTCCTCGACCGAAACTGCCCTTCTCCCATCCTCATCGACTGTCCCCACCCAAACTGTAACAAGAAGTACAAGCACATCAACGGGCTGAAGTACCACCAGGCCCACGCACACACAGACGATGACAGCAAGCTGGAGGCGGACGTGGACAGTGAGTATGGTGAGGAGCCCTCCCTGCACACGGACATTGGGAGCTGCAATGGCGCTGCCGTCTCTCAGAAGGGCTCGCTCTCCCCGGCTCGCTCGGCCACCCCCAAGGTACGCTTGATGGAGCCCCACAGCCCTTCCCCATCCAGCAAGTTCAGCGCCAAGGTCCCCTGCAAGAAGAAGCTGGGCGGGGAAGGAGACACTGACCCGGGTGCCCTGTCCAATGATGGCTCTGAGGATGGTCCCTCCGTGGCTGATGAGACGAGTAATGACGGCTTTGACTCTCTGGAGAAGCGATGTATTGATAAGGACAAGTCAAAGAAGGCATCTGGTGCTAAGCCAGAGAAGATCCCTTCCAAAAGCTTGAAGTCTGCCAGACCCATTGCGCCAGCCATCCCCCCCCAGCCAATTTACACCTTCCAGACAGCCACCCTCACCACACCCAGTCCCGGTTCCTCCGCAGGCCTCGCCACCACTGTGGTCCAGACCATGCCCAACAGCCCTCAGCTCAAACCCATCCAGCCCAAGCCTACGGTGATGGGAGAGCCCTTCACGGTCAACCCTGCCCTCACCCCTTCCAAGGAGAAGAAGAAGAAAGACAAGAAGAAGAAGGAGCCCAAGGAGGTAGAAAACCCACTGACTCCCGGCAAAGCCTGCAGAGCAGAGGAAGGCAAGAGCCCTTTCCGGGGGGAATCCAGTGACCTGGGGACGAAAGGCGAGGGGCTGCTGAATGGCTCATCCGACCCCCACCAGAGCCGGCTCGCCAGCATCAAGGCCGAGGCAGATAAAATCTACAGCTTCACCGACAACGCCCCGAGCCCTTCCATTGGTGGTGCCAGCAGGCTGGAGAACACCAACCCAGCCCAACCCATGACCCCGCTGCACGTCGTCACCCAGAACGGGGCAGAGGCAAGCTCGGTGAAGACCAACAGCCCGGCCTACTCAGACATCTCCGATGCTGGGGAGGATGGGGAGGGTAAGCTGGAGAGCGTGAAGGCGAAAGATCCGGAGCAGTTGGTCAAGGAAGGTGCCAAAAAAGCTCTTTTCCCACCGCAACCGCAGAGCAAAGAGTCTCCCTATTACCAAGGCTTTGAAACCTACTATTCCCCTGGCTACCCTCAGGCAAGCCCAGGGCCCTTGAACCCCGGTGGCCAGGCTGCGGCCGAGACGCAGGCCTTAAAGCTAAAGAAAGACGAGGAGCAGGAGAACCCAGAGGTGAAGGTGAAGAGTGAAGGCTGTGAAGAGAAGAAAGCAGAGCTCGGCGGCTCCAGCCAGCAGCCCTCAGTCATCCAGCAGCGTCCCAACATGTACATGCAGTCCCTCTACTACAACCAGTACGCCTATGTGCCCCCCTATGGCTACAACGAGCAGGGCTACCATGCTCACCTGCTGAGCACCAACCCTGCCTACCGCCAGCAGTACGAAGAGCAGCAGAAGCAGCGGCAGAGCCTGGAGCAGCAGCAGCAGCAGCGAGGGCTGGAGAAGAAAGCGGAGCTGGGCTTGAAGGAGAGGGAGGCAGCGCTCAAAGAGGAGTGGAAGCAAAAGCCGCCAATGCCCCCAACGCTCACCAAGGCCCCGAGCCTCACGGACCTTGTCAAGTCAGGGCTGAGCAAGGCCAAGGAGCAGGGAGGTCCTGACATGGCCAAATCGGTCATCATCCCCAAGCTGGAGGACTCGTCCAAGCTCTCCAGCAGCCAGGTCACCGAGGGACTCAAGTTGAAACTCGGCGAGGCCAGCCACCTCGGGAAGGAGGCTGCTGAGACCAAGGCTGGCTCCGAGTGTGGCCGGCAAGCAGAGGTGGACCCCGTGCTCTGGTACAGACAGGTAATGTCTGCTTGCTGCTCACTCGGCCCTGCCCACCAGCCTGGCAGTGGGCTTTCTCCTGGAGGAAGTCCCTCGCCGCAGCTTTGCTGCAGGGGTTTGCAGGGGCCATTGCCTCAGAGAACACGCGTTGTCCTCTGCTCATGATGGGACTCCGTGAGGGGTCTAGGAAAAGAATGGGGCTGGGAGGCCACAGGTGGGCCAAGGAGAGCCTGGGGAAGGGGAGTGGGATTCACTGGTCTCCTCCAAATCCAGCTTGGTTTTGGGACAGGCTGGGCTGGGGGGAAGCAGCTGCTCTGATGGTTGCCTGATTCTTGCAGGAAGCCGAGCCCCGGATGTGGACCTACGTGTACCCAGCAAAGTACTCGGACATCAAGACGGAGGACGAGCGGTGGAAAGAGGAGAGGGACCGAAAACTGAAGGAAGAAAGAAATCGAAGCAAAGAAGCCACGTCCAAGGAGGACGGGAAGGAGAGCACCAGCTCTGAGTGCAAGCTGACTCCCACCGAGGAGGCGCGCATGGTGGGGAAGGACCCCAGACCCAGTGTCCACGTCCCCGTGTCTTCACCCCTCACGCAGCACCAGTCCTACATCCCCTACATGCACGGCTATTCCTACAGCCAGTCGTACGATCCCAACCACCCCAGCTACCGGGCCATGCCCACCGTCATGATGCAGAATTACCCAGGTAGGGAGCCAGGGTCTTGCGGACATTCCTTCCTGGGCTGTCCTTGCTCCCGGAGCAGAGAACGGCCATGGGACATCCTTTCACTCCTGGGGGCACACGTGCAGAGCCACGTGCTCCTGCTGTGCCACCCAAAGACTCCTCATGCCCTGACTGCTTTTTCTCCCCACCCCAGGATCATACCTACCCTCCAGCTACTCCTTCTCCCCATACGGGAGCAAGGCATCTGGCAGCGATGACAGCGACAAGTCCCGAGCCAGCCCCAGCATGAGTTGTAAATCCAGCTCGGAGTCCAAGGCCCTGGACATCCTGCAGCAGCACGCCAGCCACTACAAGAGCAAATCGCCCACGGTGAGGGTCAGGAGGGTGCTGGCTTTGTCCGGCCCCGTGCACAAGCTTCAGGATGGTCCCTGGATCCTGTAACCAGCACAGAGCAGCTCTGCCTGCCATGGTTTTTTGCCATTCCTGCTGCTGTAGGAAACCTGGGGCCGAGGAGTAATCCCACAACTCAACCCCTTTGGGATGGATGAGCCAAACCTGTGGATAGGGTGGCCCAGAGGAGCACTGGGGCACTCAGAGAGGAGCGACCAGGTGACACTTGTCCTCAGCCCTGGAGCTGGTGGGTGGGATGCAGGAGCCGTCTCCATCGCACGGCAGTGTAGGGTCACCAGCTCCTCCCGGGCTGTGCTGGGATGACGCAGTGGCAGCAAATCCTGGTTTTGAGCGGGAAGGAGCTGCCTGAAATGGGACCTGCCTCTTCCCTGCCTCTTTTGGGCTGGTCACAGGCCATCCCGGCATCTCCCATTAGGGTTCTGGGGCACAGGCAGGCAGAATATCATCCCGATGGGGCAGCCTTGAGTGCCCAGCGTGGGCCTGATGCTGCCCTGTACCGCCGGGGTGGCGTCCCTCAGCATCCATCTGCTTTTTCCTCTCCAGATGAGCGAGAAGACATCTCAGGAGCGGGACCGCAGCAGCTGCGGGGTGGTGGGAGGTGGTGGGAGCTGTAGCAGCGTCGGAGGAACTGGCGGGGCAGAGAGGAGCACTGACCGGCCCCGCACCTCACCGTCTCAGCGCCTGCTCTCAACGCATCACCACCACCACCACCTCGGGTATTCGCTGCTGCCGGCGCAGTACAACCTGCCCTATGCAACAGGTGAGAGCCAAACCTCGTGCTGGCACCTAGCCAGGGCCAGGGCCATGGCATGGGGGAGCTGGGACGGAGCCGTAGCCACCTTTGGGCTGTGTGAGCCTTTGTGCCAAGATTTGCTTTGACTGAATCCAGCGCTTTCTGGCTCTTCCAGCACAGCTGGGTGCCCATCCTGGGCTGCCAGCTCCTGACACCACTTCTCCTCCGCAGGTCTCTCCTCCACAGCCATCGTTGCCAGCCAGCAAGGCTCTGCTCCCTCCCTATACCCACCTCCCCGGAGGTGAGACCGGTAAGGCTCTCCTCCCGCGGCACCGCCACAGCCACCCTGTTTGGCCTGTGGACTACCAGGCTGGGGCAGAGGTGGCTGGGGTGGGTGCACAGGGGGGTCCCCTGCAGGGTTTGGGTTTGTCCATTGCCCTGGGGCTCATGGGGCTGCTGGCGGCAGGAGCTGACCTGACCTTGGGTCGTGGCAGGACGCGACGTGCCGGGACGCTGGGCTGTACGAGACATGTGACTGGCTCACATGGAGAAGCGCTGGAGACTCCTTTAGACATCAGTTGAATGGTGTTAATTGTTCCGCTTGACGTTCCTGCCGTGATCCGAGGCAGACTCTGTCTTCTCCCCCCCCTGTCGGACACACACTGACTCCCCCCTCCACACCCTCCCCTTCGGTGAGTGGGCAAGCTGGTACCTGCAGAAATATTTATTCTACTGGGCACTGGCGCTCGGGGTGGAGGTGACTCGCCTGCCTGGTGCATATGAAGAGGAAACGGAAGCACTGAGGTTTCTCGATGGATTTGGGACCCCGCCACATCTCTGCGAGCTGCTGCTTCGTGATGGGACTGAGCACCATGGGACTAGGGGCAGGCAGGGGTGCTGCCGCCCGCCTGCTCCTCGCCGGGGCTCGAGGTGTGGGGCCAAGCCCACTGCGGAGTCACAGTCTCAGGAAAAGAAGGGCTGGCTCATGCGGGTGTCAGGGAGACTGGTGCGAGCTTGGGGAGGGGGAGGTGTCAGCCTGACCGGAGGCGGCTGTGGGGCAAGAGGACATGCTGCATGTGGGGCGCATCCTCTCCCAGCCTCACGGCTGCTCCCGTGCCCCGTGGCACCCTGTGCCTGCATGGGCTGGAGCTGCCAGCACATGATTGATGACCGTGGGCTGGGGGAGCCAGGGGCTGCTCTTGGCCCCAGCAAAGCACCCTCTGCCCTTCCCCTGCACCCTGGGTGCCTGGGGCTTGGTGGGGCTGGGGGCGGCTAGGCACAGAGCTGGGGCTGTGCCCATCACCCAGCTGGCTGCCCGGGTACCTCCCCAGTGCCTTGCACGGCCCAGACCTGCCTGAAGCTCATGCCCCCAGCTTTTGAGTTGGTTTCTGAGCTGTCACTCTGCAAACCCCCGGCCTCTCCTCTGCCCCTCTACCCAGCAAGTAGTCCCCAAACCCTGGGGCAACACATCCCACTTGGGGAGGGGAGGGATGGACAATGAGGGCTGCAGCTCCCCTTTGCATCCACCTTTGCTTTTAAACATCGGCTTCCCCAGGCTGTGGGCAGAGCCCAGCGAGGAACAAGCACACAGGCTCTGCCAGAGGCACTTGGGGCCATGCCAGATCCCACTCCAGCCCCATGCTGGGGCTGGGGGCACCAGGCCCTGGAGGATGCCGGTCCCCGCTCCCAGCTGCTCCCCAGCACCTGAGGACAGGGGCTTTCTGGTCCTCTGCTCCCCCTGCCCCGGAGCAGCTTGCCCCCGGCCGATGGTCTACCTCGGCCCCGCAGCAGCTGGGCCGCCCCAGCTCTCACCCCACTGCTCCCCACTGCCTGCCTGGGGGAGCATGAGAGGCCGTCAGTCTCGTGTGTGTGTGTGTGTGTGTGTGTCCATGTCGCACCCGGCCCCGAGGGGCCGCTGTACCGGGATGCTCTGCCCACCGGGCTCTGTACATACTGTAAAAAGCAATTGTTTGAAAGCTGTTGTTTTGGGTTTTGTTTTCTTCCCCCATTTCCCTCCATCCCACTTTACCCAGTTGGAAAGGAGGCATTTGCTGGTCTCGGCCCTGGTTCAGGTGCTGGCAGCACGGTGGCCCCAGCCTGCTCTTGTTTGACTCATTTTTCTTCCACTCTTCGTTGTCTTTGCAAGGAGACAGGGCTGTGTGGCCAGCATATGCCTTGGGGATGGGGCAGGCAATGACGAGCTGCGGCTCGACCCACCCCGTGCCCATTAAGGAGCCACACACAGCCGCCGGGCTGGGGCGCGGATGGGTTGGGGTGGCGGGGGGGAGCCCCTCATCCCATCCGTGGAGGAGGGTCCCGCCAGCTGCTCCTGCCTCCAGCCTCGGCCAGTCTGGCAGAGCCTGGCTCCGGCATGGCTGAGGCCACCGGTGGTGGCTCCGGGGGCATGGAGGAGGGGGGCTGGGGGGATGGGGGGGGGGGTTGTGGGCTCTGCCAGCAGGTGAAGGGGGTTGGGGGGGCTCCTCCCCACCTTCCCAGTTGGGTCCCAGTTGAGTCTCCCTTTAGGTGTTAAATGAAACAACGGTTTCTGCAGAATAGGTTTGAGGTTTGGCAGTTTTCCTATTTTTTTTTTCCCCCCAGTCGGTTCCCAGTGGTAGGGCTGGCACCCTGGCCCTCCCTCCCCCTGCGGGGTGCTGCCCCCCCGGATCACCCTGCGCAGCCCCAGCCCCTGCCCACCGGGCCCGCGGGCAGCCAGCCAGGCCATCAGACCATTGGTGTTAGAGCTCGTTTCCATTGGCGTTGCTGTGTTGGGTTTCATTTCAGTCTTCCTGATTCTGCCCTTCTGTAAAGTGTACATTATTACCAAGTTCCTTGTTTTTTTATATATATATATATAAATATATATATATACAAACTGTACTCTTCTTGCCTTTGTACATTTGGGCAAGGAGAGAGAATAAATCTTTTTAAGAGACAATCACAAACCTGTGAGGGTGGCTTTTTCTTCTGGTCCCCTGAATTCTGGTCCTTTGTCCCCAAAAGCCATGGCCAGTGATTTTTTTTGGGGGGGGAGGAAGAGGGAGGGTCCCCATCTCTGGGGCATCCGAGAGGGCTCAAGCAGACGTGCTGGCTCCTGGTGCCAAGCTCATCAGTCCGTGGCTGCTGAGGTTGTGGCGGGGTGGCCCAGTGGGGCTGTGGGTCCTGCCACCCCCAGCACCCTTCTGCCCGCTTGCAGGCCCCACACCCCCGACCCCTCCACTCTGCCCCCAGCTCCACCTGGGGATGCTGCAGCCAAGCTCAGCTGTGACAATTTGGGTCAGAACTGCCCCTCCCCCCCCAGGCTTGAACCCCTGGGGAGCACCAAGGGGCAGCCACCCCACAGCCTGCTGGGGTCCAGTCCCACCCCAGGGAACCCCCTGCGGTGGCAGCAGGAGGATGGGGCTGCCCCAGGGCAGAGCTTGGCTCCTCCAGCTTTGCAACAGCTGGCACAGGAGGCAGCACCCAGAGAAATCGGAAGCACGTTTTTGGTTTTTCAAGAGGGTATTTCTGAAGATGCTCCCTGATCTGACACCTCGACCTCTGACCATAGTTCCTGAGCCAGGGCAAGCATTTGGTACTTGGGCACAGCCTAATAACCGCAGCTTATTAACAAGCGCAGGAGATCATCCTCGCTCCCACGACCAGGACCTTGCACTCAGCCAGCAAATTGTACCAGTAAGGAAGGAGCAGAGAGGTCCCTGTCAGGGATGTGCCATGGAAGAGCACCATGGGGCAGCAGCAAGGCCCTGGACCACGCAGAAACACCCCAGGAGGCACCTGCTAGCCCAGGGAAGGAGTCAGGGGCAGCTCCAGCTACAACAAGGGATAAAACTTGGCCTTGCAAAAGCCAGAACTAGAACTCAGCCTTGTTTCAGCTAGGGAATAGGTGCAGGGTCTCCTCTGTCCCTGCATGGCACTCAGAGTAAGGCCAGGAGGGGCCGCAGGCAGCACAAGATTGCCCCACCATAAAAGCTAGGGCAGAGACAGGCCCAGCCTCTAATTTTAAACCAGACTTAGGCTTTAATGCACCACGGAAAAGGGAGCAGAGCCACCAGCCCTTTGATGCCCTTGGAGGGGAAGGAAGGAAGAGAGACACAAACTTTAAGATGATTTATTCACACAAACTTGTATCCCAGCCCCACCTCTCTCCCCCAAACAGAAAAACACTGACCACGATGTTTATGGAATGGCTCGGCTTCAGCTTTTAACAAAATCCTCCACAGACAGGCGAGAGCACAACAAAGCACACAAGGACAATTCCACAGGCAAGCAGCCAGGCCCAGAGGAGAGCTGAGGGCACGCCTCGGGGGCACAGGTTATGAATACCCCCTTCTCGCGCATCCTTCACAAAGCCACCAGGTTACATCCACACGGCACGAAGACAAGAGCGCAACCTCATTCTCCAGTGTTAGAAGGGGTAGGGATGAGACAGAAGCTACCGCCAGCACCACAGCCCCATCCCTCCATCCCAGGAAAGCCCCTAGATGGGGAGAGCATCCCATGGCACCCAGCAGAGCCGCCAGCCACACCTGCCCCTCCAGGCAACCCCCTTTGGTTTGGACACGGCCATGAGCTGGGGCATCTCAAGTCTGGAGATCATCTCTTTGGAAAGGTGACAGGAAGAGGAATTGAGGTGACAGCCACGGGCCTGCTCCCTACCCGTCCGTGGGTGGAGGATTAAGGCACAGGCTGTAGGCTCTCCTTGGACCGGAGGCAGGCAGGGAAGCGTTCCCTGGGGCAGAGGCATCACTCCCAACGCTCACTCAACCCTCCGAAACCAGGGCAGCCCTAGGGGAGGCCCACGGGAGGCTCTCTGCCTTGCAAATAAGCAGCCCCAGCTGCGTAAAGTTTATCTGAATGCCCCTTTTAGTGAACACCGTGATAGTGCAGTAGTAACATTGAACAGAGTTAAGACTGCTTAAAACAAAAGCTGGAAGAGCAAGAATTAAAAAGAAAAAAAAAAAAGACCAGTTAAACCAGCATCGGTTGCCCCAAAGGGGAGACGCAGGGGGGTTTTAATGTAGTGTTAAACTCAAGCACATCTCCTCATGCCCCAAACACACCTCCTACTTAAGAGTCTGAGTGAAAAATAAACAGGCAGTCGATCAGACGAGCGCACACAGGGCGATGGGGAAGGGAAGTCAAGGAGTTGACGCTGCATCTACGGCTGTGCTCCCCCCTGCAGTGCCTGGGCAGGGGGCACCCCTAGGCTAACGCACCACACAGCTGCATGTAAAGAGCTCCTATGCCAGTTCATAAACATCTTTCCTTTACTATTTGGTGATTACATGTGTGGATATATAGTTCTCTAGGCAACACATTTCAATGAGATAGTCAACTCTGAAGATACATGGGCCAATCTAACAACGAGCAATGCGGTTTCAGTCCAACAGAAGCTTGTTTTCCCTTTCCTCAAGAAAGGAGATGTAACCCTCTCTCCCCTCAACAGCATTTTCAGGTCACAGTGGAGTCCCCCGCTGCAGCTATTCTTCATCAGAGGAAGAGTTCTGATCCAGGGGGTACACCATGAACATCACATCTGGCTGCGACGGGACAGAGGGGTGGCCAGGCCTCACGATCTCAAAGCCCAAGAAGCTGAATGTCTTCAGGAGTGGAGCTACCAAAGAGAAGGAAATCTGTTACCACCAGGAATAATCTTTACCTGCATCACCCTAGAAGCCACAAACACCAGAGCGCACTGAACACCCTCCTGTGCAGAAAGAAACCATTTGAATCTCTTGAATAGGAGGTTTTGTCTCTTCCTGTATTCACCACAGCTCCTCCTAAGCGTGAAGGGGATTTTAGTGGTGCAGCCCAGCAGGTTTGTCCACATTTACCCTGTGGTGGCTGTTCTGTCCATCCCCCCCCTCCCAAGAACAGCAATGGTTGGTTATCTACCCACCCCAGCCTCACAGAGCCGCTTTCCCACGATGCGCATGGCACATCCAAGATCTTATCCTGCGCTTACAAAGGCCCCAGCACCCTCTGAGCCCTGGACGCGGGTCAGACAGCAGCAAACAGGAAGCTGCTTACTTGGGGCCTAGGCAGAAATTTGCCGTCGCTGGGAGGAGGACCCAGAGCTCAGTGGAAGCTCAAAGACAGCACAGCTCGGCACGGTCCCCCAGGAAAGCCACCCGTAGGCCACGGGTTGGGCACAGAACAAATTCAGAGCAGGCTCGGTCCCCGCAGGCACCTCGCCTCAGTCAGGCCGGATTGTGTTACACAGGGACTGGATGCATGGAAGCAATCGTCCCCCTGTGATCTGTGGAAGTTACCCCGGCACAGCATCTCATCTCCGCGGCACCCTCTGGTGATCGGCTTCCAGCTGCTGAATGGCCGTGCAGAGGAGCTCCTGTGTATCTTCAAGACAGTGCTGAATTTCAACTGTGTAGGCAAGGGTCTAGGACCCGGAGAGCTACCAGAACTTGTACAAATAAGACACATCCAAGAGCAACACCTGGCCCGTTTTTAGAAACAAACCCCAGCATCCGATGTCTCCTGTGCCCAGCCACCGTGGAGGTCACCTATGCAACCTGTGATGGTGGTGACATTATAGCAAGAACTTAATCTGGGAATTATTCTTGGCGTCATAACATGGAATGACATCTTCCCACAGCTTAGCGCCAATAACGCGCTTCATTTCAGAACAGACAGTGCAGCAGCAGCAGAGTAAAATGAGGATTAAGGTTCGAATTACTCCTGCCGTGGCAATTTGCTTGGTTACTAGCCTGCGCCTCCCAAGATTTCAAGTGACACATCCATAGCCTGGTACCTCACCGCAAATCCCCTCAAACTTCCGTGCTGTAACCGCTCATCTGACACATCTATCTTTAGAGCCTAATGCAGCCCCCTTAAGCTATAAGCATCCACAGCCAGGGTCAGGATTATGTGTAGGTCTAGGAAGGGCAAAACTGCCGGGAGATCTTTAAAAAGCAGATGAGCACGAGGGCAAGAAGCCATGAGCGTTCATTTCCCATGTAATAACCCCTCCCTGGTCTCTCCTTCCAAAGGACAGAAGCCTGGTGCCAAATGCAGACCTTCGCTCCTTACTGAAGGAGAAAAATTAACTGCAAGAAAACACTCCCAAGTCAATCAGCAGCAGCTTTCTGCCCTAGAGCGCCAGTAATAATTTAACGGGACAGCCAAGCGTGTCTGCTGGAGAACCCAAAATACTCCCCCCTCTCCCTTGATCTCAAGAAAGGGCTTCTTTCCTCCACAAGAAACTATTTCTCAGGTGTAAGAACGCCACGAGAATTAGGCATAGAGCAGGTACTGCTATAGGGAGCATCCCATGGAGCCCTGCCCTGGGATTACCGGATTTCTGTGCAGCTTCAGCAGCACCGTTTCAGATCTGGGGAGCAAACCTGACAGCGGGGGAGAGTTCTCACCTCTGTCTTCTCTGCTTTTTCTGAAGCAAATAAAGACATAGTTTACTTTCATTTTTTCTTCAGCAAACTCCAGCAGTGCTGATAACCTGCCAAGGAGGAGGAAGACAAAGGAACATCAGCTATAGGAAGTCCTGTCCTGAGGAAGCCTCTGGGCATGATCAACTGTTTGGATGTTTTCAGGCAGAAAGATTACTTGTTTACAGCCCCCTTCCAGCAAACAATGGGTGCTGAAACAATGGGTTTCCTGCTTTGCTATCCAGCCCTGCAGAACTAAGAGCTATCCTCACACGAAGCCACCTGGCGAATCACTGTCCCTGTCCTCAGCATCCCCATGTCAGCACGCACAAGCACCCATCCCCACCAGTGGTGATTTTGTACAGAAGCCTTCATATGCCAGCAGCTGAGCACTGCAGCTGATCCCCAGCCAGGCAACGTCCCCTCCGCTGGCAACGTGCACGAGGGGCTCTGCAAGATTTGTGCTTTACGGGGGAAAAAAAAAAACCAAAAACAAACCAAAAAAGCTCATGCCAGGCAGAGAAGAGAAAAACCTCACTGAAGGAGCGTGTACACAGGCAAAGCTGTTCCCTGAACACATCAGCTGGACAGCATAGCTGATGCACCTGGAATTCACGCTTCCTGCCTTTCCAGCTAAATTATTTCTGCCACCTCTTGATGGAAGCAGCGCTGCATTAACCCCTCTAAGAGCCCTGGGGACCGGCGCAGCAGAGCCATCACTGTCACTGCTGGCCTCGGAACTACTTACGATGCAGGCTGCTAGAGCAGTGACAAACAGGGCTTCAGTCAACATCTAATTAAACAGCAGAAGACGGGAGTGCAGCGAGGGAGATTAAGTTTGCAAGGGTTTTGTTAATATGGTAATGAACTATTTTAATTATAGCCTCTACTAGGCTGTTTTACCTAGCTAAAAATAACCTTGCAAAATTGCGCTTTAAGTCACGATGACACAGGCAGGTAAATACCCTCCCAGTGTGCGCTCCCAAGAGAGCAGGCACTTGGACAGCTCAAGGATTTATGGGCCGACTGAAGAAATTACACAAACGTTTATCTCAACTTGGAGTCAGATGAGACAAGTGTGAGACAGCAAGAACACCGGCACTTACTGAAAGAGCCCAATGAATTGGGTTTTGTTTTTTTTTTTTTTCCTCTTAATTAGCTTGTGTCATTTAGGGACGAAGCCTACTTGGAGGTTTAGGAGGAGTTCAGAGAGCTTTGCAGAAGAATCCAGTGAAGCCACATCTAGGCTGCGGTGCTCCCCACCGGCAGGGATCTCTGGCAAAGCACTTGGCAGGAAGTAGCTGCTCTGGAAGCTGTGTTTACACAAACTTCCCAGAGCAGAGCTGTCTGGACAAAACACTACCGTATTCTGCCAACAGAGAAAAATCAGCAACTCTGGCAGAGCCCAGCGCCTGCGTGGCAGCACTCCAAGAGCAGATCCACCTACTGATGAGAAGGAGCGCATCAATATAATGGAGGCGTTTTTTTCCCCCCCAAGAAGAGAGGAAAACGCCTGCCAAAATAAGCTTGCCAAGTGGCCAGCAGAACAAAAATCAGAGAAAGGCTTGCAGATTTTCCAAACCGAAGCATGACCGAAAGGATCACCCCGCTCATTTATTGCTTATTTTTCATTAGCATAGGGACTCAAAATCCAGTAACCCAAACAAAACGATCACAAAGGGGGAAAAGAATACATAAGGAAGACTAACAGGAGGACACTTCTCTGAAGACAAGGGAGCGAGGGCATTATTTTAGATGCCCAAGCCAGGAAGAGCACTGCCGTACATACAGCCCATTCTCCTTGCACGCACAGCATCACCCCTGTAAGCCAAGCTCTGCTCCCCACAGAGCCACGGACACAGCTCTGGGATCCCAAACTTACCCTTCTTTGCTTCCATCAGCTAATAACCCATCAGGGATTTCCACAAAGAGGCTCTGATTAGAAAGCACTGCATCCCAGGAAGAGGTCTTCACCTCTGTGACCTTGTACTGGAAGTGGACAATATGAGGCTTCCCTTCGTGCACTGGGACATCTTGGTTAACAGTGATCTTCTCGTCCTGCACAGGGGAGGGAGGAGAGCTCATGAAATATGCATTAGGGTTAAAAGAAAACTGTCCGTAAAATTGTAGACCAAAAAAAAAAAAAAAATCTAAGAGACCGCACTTAAGCGAGCATGCAAAGGGACTGCATGCAGGGGGAGCACCCTCCTGGAAAAGGGCCAGCCCCTGCAGACTGGTGCGTGTCCAGAGGTTCAGCCTAGCACTAAAATTCACCACTGTGAGACTCGACACAGCTTGTGAAGTTATGCAGGGTCAGCTGCAAGCTTACACCTGAGCCTCAGCACTCTAAACAAGTAAGCAGTTAACCGCTATTGTTCTGAACTACCTGTATTTTCCAGAATACCTCACTTTTATTCTAATCCAATACAAAAATAAAGAGCAAAAAAAAAAAAAAAAAAGTCAAGGCCTACATGCTGAGCAGCCAGGGGAGTAGAACTAGAGAGATGCGAATGCAAAATAAATGGTATTGCAGTTGTACCAAGAGGAACATTCTACTTTTCCTTTCCCCTTCCATGGGCTCAGGACAAACCGCAATGCATACTCAGACCTCAAGTGATTTTCTAGTCACAATTTCCTATTTAAGGGAATACAGGTTTGAGGATTTACATTATACTCGTTTGCGGGTAGCCAGGGTTCCTTCATTCACCGTAAGTCCCAGCCCTGCCTTCAAAGGGCAGTTCACAAACTGCCCTTCAAAAGATGGCAAACTGAAGCGATGAGCTGGGAGAGCCTCTGCTGCCCCAGCCTGACCAGTTTTCATCATCTCCCCAGTCCCCACCACAGTCGTCTCATTTAAGGGATGACCACAAAGTGCTCTCCCAGATTTTACGACCAACTGGTATGGCAAACAGTTTGCCTCCTGGGATAAGGGAGGAAAATACATAGCGCAGAGACAATCCCCAAACAGACAGAAGCTGCACGGATTTGAAGATTGTGACAAGGTCTTTTTCCAGAGACCGCAAACATACATGTCCCTCTCCAGCGCTACTCTAACTAGAATGCCAAGCATGCAGACCACCTCAGATTCAGCTCAGCAGTTCCTAGAAAACAATTCCGTGGCTAAAACTCTATTCCTCCTCCTGACAGTTGGCTTGCCCAATAATGGTTTCCACGTTCCGCTGCAAAGAGCCCCAATGAAATGGCAAAGAAGTCTATTAGGTTCCCGCATTAACGTTGTAAAGTGCAGCGGAAGCAAAACCGTTCCCATCTGCTTGGTTGCAGGCTCACGCATCCCCATTCTCTCATGTTTACAAAGTCACCTGCGCAGCTCTGAAGGGCAGAAGTAAACTGGATAATACAAATCATGTCTGCTCCGTTCCCGAGTCACGGGAACACCTGGGAAAGCCATGTGCCCCCCCTCTCATCAAGGGCATCAACAGGCAGGGTGGGAGGTGGTTTACTCCATCAGGTCATTAGGTGAGTGACCACCCAGCCTCCGGGCATTTTACTGTATCAGGGTGATTAATTCAGCAGCTGACACTGAACTCTGATCTGCTGACAATCAGCTGGATTGACAACAAGACAAGTGACATGGCTGCAGGAAGAGGGCACCTCACCAGGCAAGGTTTGTGGTGGCACATGCTCATCTCTGACCGTGATGCATGAGGCAGCCAGTACAGCACAGAAAACCAAGTCCAGTTTGGATCTGCAGTGGAGCACAGTTTGCAAGATGGGCAGTACAAACACATTGGCAGCCCAGCAAGAGGGCAGAAGACTCCTCAGTATCACTGCTTTTCAAGCAGGTGTTTTCTTGTAGGTCTTTTAAGCTATTAAGGTACAAGCACTGCTGCAAGACCAGTGGTTCAGCAAAAACATCTCTGAGACCTTTTCTAGGCTCCTCAAACGTGTCCCCCGGTGCCTTAATTCTTATTAACATGTGTATTAAAATAGACCCCTCTTGCTTTGACTGTTGTGACAAGGAAGAAGCCATCGAGCGTGAATAAGTAACACCACATGCAAATCAGGAACTGCTTGGCATTGGTAATCGGAGCAGAGGAAGCTGCGTTTGTTTAAAGCTCACAAAGCTTAGCTGAAAAACAAGTTTACACTTCATCAGAACAAATATCCTGTAGGAAATAAGTTTATTCATCAAGTTTGAAAGAAGTTTTTGTGGCTGCGCCTGCTGTCGGGTTTTGCTAGTTCTAAGCCAAGCACGCTAAGAAACCTCCTGACAGCTGCTCAAGTTAGATCAGACCGCTGCCGATAAAGCCACCACAGAGCCAGCGGCAAGAGTCAGGCTGGAGCCCAGCAACAGCTCCATGCTACAGAGGTGTCTTTAAAAAAAAAAAAAAAAAAAAGAGACAAAACCAAACCCCTAGGGGTTATATGCACATCCTTCACCAGTGACTTTACAGGAGACTTTTAAAATTGTTACCATGCAAAAACTGTCTCTGTTTCAGAAAAGATCCTTCTCTCAAGAGAAGCTCACAGATGCTTCTTTTCTTATGCTTCACAAAGTGAAGCAGTGTGAGGAAGTTGAGAAAAGCAGGCTGGGACTGACACATTGGAGGGGGAGGCACATGCATGCATTTCTGCAGGAAGACTGGCAGGAGCCTGCAATAGGAGGGGAAAAGCTTTCTGAGCCTTCTGGCTTAGCCCTTCTGTCACCAGAAGTTCTGCCCTGCACTCCAAACCGAGCGAGGTTTTGAGGTTTTTCCACTTAAAAGCTCCCTAATGTGACAGCCCGTGACCCAGAGGCAGCATAACTGCAGGGATTAAAAGAACCAGTTCCCCCCGGTTCAGTGGGAATTTCATTTACACAGCCTGTCTTGGGCAGCCCGTGTTTTATTTCTAGGCATCAAAATAGAGACAGCAAGATGCTTGGGAGAGAAAAGCAGTTCCTGTGACATAGCAGCCCAGAATTCTTTGGAAGCTGCTCAAAGCAAAATCCTATTTA
Organism: Butorides virescens; assembly: GCA_017310255.1. Classification (NCBI taxonomy): domain Eukaryota; kingdom Metazoa; phylum Chordata; class Aves; order Pelecaniformes; family Ardeidae; genus Butorides; species Butorides virescens. Next base: position 4,297 of record JADKXX010001449.1, on the reverse strand, counting down.
TGCAACAAATGTTCAGGTTTAGTTCAGCCCTGCAAAATCCCCCCCCAATGCTATTGTGGGAGGGAGGAAAAAAAAAAACAAAACAAAACCCCCACACTCACCAGGCTATCTTTTATACACAGCTGCCTAAACCACTGGCTCTCCAGCCCTGGGCTCCATTTCAGCAAAGTAAAGCCATAAGGACCAGCTTCCACTCAGTTACAATTCATTGAGCACGAGATTTTCCAGCCCAGCTCCGCTCCTCAGATGTCCTGAGAAGGATGGGGAGGCCCCTACGTGCTGGCAGCATAAGAAGGAAGGATGTTATGCTCCACCATGGCCAAGCGACTTGAGAAACCTGGGTAAGCAGCCTACTGTTGGCACATGCTACACCTGCAGCCTCCTGCCAAGTTTACAAGCCAGAGCACGTCCGTCCACACAAAGCCCGTCCTGGCTGTGCAGCGCCAACACGGCCGATCAGCTATTGCATTCCCAGCTCAAATAAAGCTCCCCTGATGAAGGGACAAGTACAAAGTCTCTCAACGCAAAAATCCCAACCACTATAGGGAGCCCCAGATACTTAATTTGCAGCGTGGCTGTACACAAGCCCTGTGCCATGTACTCCAAAGGAGGCAGGCTCGTTCAGAAAGGTTGTACCTTGAACTAGAACAGCTGATGCAGCTGGAAAAGTACTTAATTTTTGGGTCCAGATGGCTTTCCAGGTCACGCTGAAGCTTGCTGGCCGAAAAGCTCAGCCTAAGGTTAACTACAGCACCGCTAGATTGAGCGGGCAACAGAGAGGGGCAGGGAGGGTCCCAGAAATCTCTGTCTAAGGCCAGACTTTAAACCACTGGGCAACGCAGCCCACTCTGCTCTGGAATGAGCTATGAAGGGGCAGATTTTCTGACAGATTCTGCTAGGTTTTGTCAGCAGTAAACCCAGCAAGAATTGTATCCGTATTTCTGGGATGCTGCTATCTTGAGGACATCCCCGCAGGCAGCAACCCCTGCCTACACACCGCTGCCAAAAGCTTCTGCACTAATTCAAGGCCACACTGAAATCAAACACTTCAAAGCCTCCAAACTATGGTTCTTTCCACCAGCATCTCCTCCACATTGAGCCCATTTTCTGCCTCCAGGCCTCACCTGGTGTGTACCAAGGCTTGGCAAAGCTGGCCTGCAGGAATTCAAGTGGCAGGGTCCCCTATTTCTCATCCCCTCCCACCCAGAGGGAATTCACTATTTGTCCTGAACTCCTCCTGAAGCTATTTATGCATCTCTATTACCCACCAGGAAGCCTGTTGTGCTCTGCTGCTTCTTGGGATTTCACACCCCTCTAACATCGGCGACGATTCAACTCCACAGCATTAAACTGATTGTTACGTTATTATTAAGAAGCTGCGGAGGTTGACGTTTATTCATGAGGTAAATGGGCGAGGCACATGCTAAAAATTCACCAAGGCCACATAAAAGAAAACTCCTCTGAAAGCAGCTGTGAGGTCTCCAATTCTCTCGGGAATTTCAAGAGGTGGCTTTGGTAGCTGTGACCCACAAGGGCCTGTATCTTTCCGTCCTGTTAAGCCTGTGTGCCTCCCACGGGGTAATTAAAAATCAAGTCTAACACCTACGACAACACTCCTGTCTTAACAGCCGAATTTGCAAGCTGAGCACAAATCCGGGCTACCTCACCTGGCAGCACTGTACTCCCTGCCTTGTGGGAAAGCTGCCCCTGCCCCAGCAGGGAGGCAGATGCATGCCACCATGGCATGAAGTTGCATGAGTGCCAATTACTCTACAGCAAGGAACAGCCAGCTCTCCTCATTCGAAAGGAGAGGTCCTGTAGAACAAAGAGGGCCAAAAAAAAGCAGAACTACATGGATCCACGTGCTCCTCAGCAAGTCTGCAGACACAAAGCCTTCCTGACCTCTCCCTCATCCCATGCACGTGTTCTAGAAACTTCCCCATCTGTGAGGCAGTCGGCCACCTCGCCGTTTTGCGAAGTCGGGAGTCACTCCATAGGCTGGTTCAGGCAGCTCCCAGGCCCCGACAGCTTTACCTTCTGCACAGGAAGGAGCTTATCAACCATTCTCTCTGCACTTCACCTTTCTGCTTCCTGCTTCCACTTTGTGCAAGACACTGGAGAAGCCATTTCATGTTTTGATAAGGCTGGCTCTGCATACAACAGCAGAGACAGACCTCTGGGAACAAGACTAGCGAGTTTTTTGCTGCACACCTTTGAGAAAAGGTCTCTCATTTCTTAATAAACAAGGGATATTTAAGCGGGAGAGCCACTGCACGCAGCAAATTGATCTGCCAACAGGGCTGCTGAAAAATTAACTGTTCTCCCAGTTACTGCCCTGGAGTTGTTTGCATTTATTCCCATCAGACCGCAAAAGGAACCGAACACATTTGCAACATGGGTACAGGTCATTATTTAGATATCAGATCTTTCTCACCTTATATATCAGAGCTGAAAGAGAAGGATCCCTGCTACCCCCTCGCCCACCGGGGATCTTCGACAGTGGGTGAGGGGCATCAGGAGCACCACAGAGGCCCTGGAACAATGTGCCTGCAGCACTGCAGCTGGGGACAGTTACTCAAAGGTAAAATACTACTGCAAGAAAAAAAAGAGAGAACACCAAGTTACATTAGCAGGGATCGCATTTCAGCTGCTGTGGCTGCTCGTGACCCCACACCACTCGTATCCCTGCTTCTCCGCAGCACATCAGAGGCAGCTATCAGGGCTTTACAGGGCCCAGACATCCACATTACAAACACTCGCTGCCCAAGTTGTATCGGAAACCAGCAGTTAGAAATGGAGGAGTGGCTCTGCAGCCCAGAGCCTGGAGAGAGTGCTGAGCAACCTCATGCTAATAAGGGACACCTGGCAGACCGCCAGCAGCAGATGGCTGGAAACGCATGACCAGATGAGCACACGTTTTCTATAGACAAATATCTACAAATAGATCAACAGGACCCAGAAGGAAGAGGCTTAAGTTTCACGTTTGCAAAATGAGGAGTGAAAGGGGTGGTTCCTCAGATATCTTCCAACATGCACTGCAACGTCCGAGTTGATGTTTTCACACGCAAATGGAACATAGAAGCATCCTTCAGTGCAGCCTTAAAAATTACCAGTTCACCCCACAGATCTACTTTTAAAAGCAAGAAAACAAGTTTCCCCTGCAGTTTCCAAGTTTGTTTGGCTGTCCTACACGTGGTCTTTCGGGATCACTTTGAACTCAGGCTTTGATATCTGCCCAGCTTTTGGGAACTTCACGAAAGCAAACGATTTTATTTCTGGAGCGTTGCTCCCTTTATCAGAACCACAAAAGCCCTTTGCTGAGGCATGGCACAGCAGCAGTATTCCGCTCACAAAGCCTGCAAGAAAGCAACACAGAGAAACCAGTCACTCCCCAGCGTTCCCATTATGAAACATACCAGCCATGTAAACAGCACCAAAATGCAGGGGAGCATGAAGATTTTCACTAAATACATGGAGCGAGGAACAGGGCTATAAGGAGCAGGCTCTGTAGATGTATCGACAACTTACCGCCTGTCCTAAAACTTCTCACCTGAGCTTGTCCCAAGGCAGTGGTTTTCCACTCTAATCCCTCTCCAGGAGGGAGACACGCTTAAGGATCCGAAGACCAAGTACCAAGCTGCACTAGCAGAATCACCTGAACCGCCTATACAGCATGCTAGAGCATATACCGGACTGCAGTCAAACCACTGAAATGTGGCATTTCTGCACGCCAAAAATCAACTCGCAACTGCCATTACAACACAGGCAGAATTTGCCAAGATCTTGGCTTGCCATCTCATACCAAAATAATCTTGCTACAGGAAACACAAATATTCTTCCTCCACGTATTTCCTCCTCCTCCAGGTTTGCGAGAGTGGGCTCTCCAGCAGCATTCCCATGTGCCACGGCCCTACAGCAGACCCTGCTTGGAGAAAGGGCTATTTAAATGCACCAGGGGAAAAGATATTAAGCAGTCGTGCTGGAGATGTCTCAGGACAAACCCATTTTGCACACAGGCTCAGTTTCGTGTTAATACAGTTCCTCCTCACGGCAGGACTGGGGCTATCAATGGACCAGTGTGTATTCACTAGTAGTAGATGTCGAGAGGCATGACAAAGCACTTTGCTGTGCTGTTCCCCACCCCCAGAAAGCTGTTGGCAGCTTTGTTATTCCCTTCCCTCCTCCCTCACCCCCAGCCAACAATGTACTGTTGATAGCTCACTCCAACTTGCAGCCAAGGCATCGAGAAGCTGGATAATGAAGTGTAGTTGGGGGGGGGGGGGGGGGGGGGGGGGGA
>JADKXX010001448.1:0-16844 GCA_017310255.1 Butorides virescens | reverse complement strand
GGGGGGGGGGGGGGGGGGGGGGGAAGAAAGAGGCAGTAGTTTTCATGCAAAGCAGTTCACGACACTTCCCAGTTTTGCTTCCTCTGGCACACGCAGAAGTCAAGACACAAGACCCCTTCAGCCGCTGAGCCTTGCCTGCAGCACTGGGGCTTTGCCTAGCCCAGACCTGCAGGACACTGCAATCCTCCCCCAAAACTTTGAAGGGGCAGTCAGCAAGGGTCTGGAGAGCAGCACACACAGGGCAGTGCCAGGGAGCAAGCAGGCACAGATCAAAAGGGGTTTTGCTTCCTCCAGATGCACGTTACCACCTTTGGAAGTTCGTGCAAAGCACTGGACAAAGTCTTAATCCTCAATGCATCCACACGCAACTCCGCTCCCTCAGGCCTGTTTATAGCTTAAAAATTAGGATTGCCCTCCCTTCTAGCCTCTCTTCTCTTCTGAGAAGCTGCTTCCCAGCAGCTTGGTTTAGATTAAGATATATTTAGATCACCGAGGGCCTTTCTCTGAAGAAACTCTCAAGCAAAAGCTTCTCGAGCAAATCCTGCCTGAAACGGGAGCTGGAAGCAAGCGTACGCTTTCAGCCAGCAGGTGTAATTTTAACTCGCTAAGCTTCCAGTGATCTCAACCCCGCGCCCTATCCCTGGGAAGCACAAAGGACAACTCCTCAACTTTTGAACCCCGCCACGGCCATTCCGCAACAGCCCTCGCACCTGAAGCCCCAAGCCAGCGCTGCTTTCAGTCCGCAACAACAACCAGCGCCTCGGGGTCTAGAAAGCTGCACATTTTCTTGTGGTTTTGGAGGGGGTTTATTTGCACTCAATGCTTGGGCCTGACAGAAGGATCCAGGCAGCTCCCTTAACGTTCTAGAAACAAAGTTTTTTTTGTTTGTTTTCTTTACCCCCCCATTTTTAAAACAGGCTCTGAAGATGTGGTTGCACTTAGCCCACAATAATAAGATATTATGCTGCCAGCCACTGCATATCATGTATTAAGGAACCTGATTTGAGGAGCAACTGGTAAATAACCATCTGACAAGCATGGCAAAGCACAAGCATCTACCCTACTCGCAGCTGCCAAGGAGCAAGGCAGGTTTATACACATCCTCCGGATGCTTATCTGCGTCGTGCTATAGAGGCTCAGGAAATGACACTTTTCGGACTCTAAACAAGGAACAAACACAGAAGATAATGTGGTCAGCTGAGAAAAATACCCGCAAAGGGGGGGTAAGTTCATGCCCGCTGGTAAGGAACCTGCCAGGAGAAAAAAAAAAAAAAAGGAAAAAAAAAAATAATCACCTTTTCCTGGGGATGAGCGGGAACTGCAGGAAGGGAGGGCGCAAACCCTCCTCGGCGTTAAGGGCTTATTAGCAAGGGGTGCTCAGACACTCGCTACTGAGGGGGCCGCCCTCTCAAATCCACGTCCCCATCCCCCAGGACCCGGCCCCGCCGCGCCCAGCCACCCGCCCCGGGGCCTCCCCGCACGGAGGAGGGACGCCCCAACATGGATTTTAACGGGGAAAGGCGGAGAGGGCCCCCCGTCCCCGCTCCCTCCCGCCTTCCTCCGCCGCCGCCGCCTCAGCGCCCGCCCGCGCCCCAGGCCCGGCCGCCGCCGCCGCCGCCGCTCTGAGGGGCGAGGAAGGCCGCGGCAGGGTGGGCCCAGCAGTGCGGGGAGGGTGGAGACCGCGCCGCCCCACACCTGTCCTGGGTGTTTATCATCCTCGGCTCGGCTGGCGCTGGCTCCGGCTCGGCTGGGTCCTCCGGCTCGGCTGGGTCCGCCCGCTCCGCTCACCGCCGCCCTCACTCGCCACCGCGCTCCGACTGACCCCGCGGGTCCGCGCCCGGCCCCGGCCCCGCCCCCCGCCGCGCGCCGCCGGGCCCCGGCCCCGCCCCCTCCGGGGGCGCGCCGTGCAGCCTGGGAAACCACTGCCCCAAACAAAGGCGCGCGCCGCGCCACGCCCACCCGGCGCGCAGGCGCCACGCGCTCACCCCGCCTCCCTTCGTCCTCTCCGCCAGCCGCCGCTTGGGGACCGTTGTGGGCCGTGGGGGAACGCTGGGCGTCGCTGGGCACCACTGAGGGCCCCGCCGGGGAATGTTTGGGGCCATTGAGGGCCACTGGGGAACGCTGGGGGCTGTTGGGGACTGCCAGGTCTTGAGGGGGTCCCACCGCCTCCTGTGGAGACCCCACCGGGTCCCGAGGGGCTGCTGGCTCACAGGCGATGGGAGCCCACGGACTGGGCCTGGGAGAGCTGTGGGCCTGAAGGCTGGGGGGTAGCGCAGCCTTCCACAGCAGGGTGGGGAGCGGGCAGCCTGCAGCTGTGAGGAAAGATGAGAATCAGCAAGGCCGTGTGGGAAACAGCGTTGTTTCTTACAGTGGAAGAGGCCTGGGGCCCTAAGGCTGTCGACTTTCCGGACACATTTTGGCTCCTTGTTAAAGTGGTGGGAGAAGAGGTTTGGGGGCAACAAGACTGAGTAATGAACAGCTGGGCCCTGGGGGTGCCACTACAGAACAAGCTGCTGTCTCTGATGCATGATATCCTGCTTAAAGTACGATGCTAGCCTTTAAAAACCGGCCTGGGGAACTGCAGCCCTGATGAGCTTGAATAAGGAAGAGAGGATGAGTATGTGGATAGCAGGATGCTGAGCTGCCCATGGCAAGGGGCTTGTGATGAGCGGTGTACCCGTAAGGGAAAGGCAGCAGCAGTCACCCGGTCAATGACAGGGAGCCTGGAGAACCAGGCAAGTGTGTGTAAGCTGTGAGATTTGGTCCTGCAGGGCTTGGCGGTCACTGAGCCTTCACGTGGGCCAAGAAACCAGTCTGGAAGAGAAGTTCTCGCGACCCTTCAGACGCAAGCCCTGCAAGTCAGACTCCTGGGGAACTCTCACGCCTACTTGCCCCATCTCAACACTGTCCGTCTGTTCACAGCACATCGGAGAACGCAGGCCTGGCCCGGAGCAGGAGTGGAGCAGGCTCCTGAGTGACGACATACATGGCAGCCCAAGGCATGATGGCCCTGGTGAGCTTGCAGGCTCCAGGATCTGAGAGGCAGCCCTTGGCCTGGGCTTCCTGGTTCCCAGCGTGGCGACACTAGCCTTCGCTCAGCAGGAAGTGACCAGCTGTTCTTGCAGAAAGCTGGATGCTGGCCAGAGCCCAAGTTCAAACAGAGCCCATTAAATGGCCTTGTCCCCCTTCCTCCATGTTTAAAGCCCTGCTTGCAGCCATAATTCTATTTATAATACCCAGGAAAAGCGAGCTGAGACTTTCCCACAGTGCTGGCTTCTCAGGCGATTGTTGTTCGGGAAGCTAGAATGTACACAGTATTATTTTTGTATCCCTCCGGGAAGGTGTTGTGTGTGATTTGGTTTTTTGTTTTTTTTTTAAATTGCATGTCACTCCATGTCCCCATCTGTGCTGAGGAAAGTTTTGCGAAGCACAAGGCTGCTGTTTATGGCTCTGGAATGCTTTGCCAAGGTGCCGGTGGTTCAGGCATCTCTGCCTGCATGCCCCTGTTGGGGAGAGTGGTGGCTAATCTCCTAATAGCCCTAGGAGCCCCCATCATGTCATTTGCTTGCTCTCTGCCTCGGTGTCCCCTGTGTGCGTAGGAAGGAAGGCAATAATCCTGCTCAGGGAAACGGGCTTATTGTTACTGCCCAGCCTGGGGTTTCGGCAATGAGAAGTGCTGTTGTGCCATCGTTTTGGGGTGGCACAGAGGCTGTGTGAGGCTGAGCGTGACGACCAGGTTGCGGTGTCACCGTTTGTTGGGGTATTGCTGCCAGCCAAGTCCAGCGGACACTTTTTTTTTTTTTTTTTGCCTTTCTTGGCCATGTGAGGCCCTTCCTTGCATGGGGAGCTGCTGTGGGATATTCTGGGCAGGCTCCAGGCATGGCCAGGCTGTGGCAGCTCTGTGCTGCTCCTGCCCTCCGCCAGCTCCCAACAAGCACCCACAGGCCCTGCACCTCCCAGGCAGGCAGGTATTTCACAGAGCGATGGAACACCCTGCTTAGACTCTGATTCCGGCAGAGAGAACACCCTGCCTGTCCTCTCCTTAGGTGCTTGTCACCCAGTAATGCTGCCTGCAGTGCTTATGGCCCTGTGCCCCTTTCATTCTCGGGAGCGCAGGGGAGCGATTCTGCTGCCCCTTGTTCGCTGCCCTCCCGATAAGCAGTGAGGCTCTCCCGGGCACCATCACCCTTCTCCCCACTGATCTGTCACCCTTCTCTCCTTTTTTATTTCTCAAATAAAAAACGTTTGCAGGCAGCTTCCCAGCTCCGAGAGCTCTGCGTGTGATTTTAGCCCAGTACCCCAAGCAGCAGCTCGGCAGAGCGCTGGCCATTTCTCCAGTGCTGCCAGCACTGCATTGCGCCTTTGCAAAATCACTTCTGCCATGTCCTCTCCTGGCCTGGAAATGGTTTTATTGCCCTGCCCAGGGTTTTGGCAAGAGAAGCGCTGTTGTGCCACGTTTTTGGATGGGGTGGGTTTTTTTGCTACAGCCAGTCTGAGTGGCTGTAGGACGGGCACCTCTGAATGGCTTTGCTGTTTGCTGCACCAGGTTTTGGGTTGATTATCCCAAATTCTAGGTGTGGAACAGACGATGTCTGCAACCTTTCTGTTTTAGAGGCTTGCAACGTTAGTTGTGCATCTCCTTAATTATCCTCATTAATTATCATGGTTAATTGTGGGCTATGTAGCTCTGAAACAATACTTCCATCAGGACAAACTACGGAGAGAAGTGATGCAGTTTTTCCCAGCTGATGGAGACCCGGAGCTCTGGAGCCAGTGACCGCCCGTGGGCTGGGGCCCAGCAGGCAGGTAGCCCAGCTTCTCAGAGCTGCCTACGCTGAGATGGAAGACACTAGATGGAGACAGGTGAGGACAAGATGACAGGAGGACAACCTCTCGATCACAGCTGCCTTGCATGTGGGACTGACAGCAGAGACGCTGCCCAGATGTCCGGGGCCACGGAGGAAAGCAGTGTCCCTGCGGGACAGGCCCTCTCTTGAACGTTTGCTCTGTGCTCTTCCTTGGCTGCGGTCCTGGCTGCGCTGTCTTTGCCTTTGTGTGAGAAACAGCCAGAAGCGAGTTCACCCGCTCGACCGGCTCCATGGCAATGCAGTCACAGGGTCTCTCACTGACCTCGCAGCGATGCAGCTGCTTGGATAAGGAAAACGGTGCTGTTGCAGAGGCTGTTGTACCAGGGAAGCGGCGGGCTGTAGCCCCTCCCTGTGCTCGTTCCCCCCCAGTGAGTACCACATGCCTGCGCCCTCCCTGCCGGAGTGAAGCGCAGCCGGCATTGGGGTGCGTGGTGGGTGCTGCGTCTGTCCAGAGCCTCAGACGCAGCTCCTCAGTGCCTACAGGAGCGCTGCGTAGCTGGTTGTGTTTTGAAAGTTGTTGCCTAATGGAAAACACTTCCAGACAGGGGTTTCAAAATAAAGACAGAAAAGGTTTGGTAGCTTTGTACGTAATTAATACCTGTGGTTATTTAAAAACATCTTTAGAAACGTGTCATTCAGAACTTCCTAGCATATATGGGAATGTAATTATGTTTTCGACAGCAGCCTTTTCATCCCCTGTTCTATGATTGGGTTTTTGTTTTTTGTTTTTTAACATGAGGATCTTGTTTTGCTAGGGGAAAAATAAAAATGAACGCTGCCAGGGAATTTTGTTTTCATACCTTGGTCCTCCCAGCCCAGCTGCCAGCTCGGTCTTCCTGTGCCGACATGTCCATATCGCGTTACAGCCGTAGCAGCACCAGCAGCGTTCCTGGGATTTTGGCTCCCTGTGTTTCTAGGTGAGCCGTGGATAAATTCCCTAAAGCCAGGCTGCAATCATGTCTTGAGGTTTTCCTGCCAGTATGCATCCCATGGGTGGATTTTAATTGTTTAAACTGTTGGACTGTTTAGCGTCCCTCAGCCGTGTTTCCTATCTGCTTCACATCTCTAACAAAAAGAAGTGGTGCCTTCTAAGCCACGCTGATAGAGTTTTCTGCTGTTTCTTTAGATTTCCAATGGGATGAGTTGATTCCCTGGCAGACCTGCCTGGAGCCGGGGGTCAGATTTAAGGCACGTTGCTGACATCCACAGCTTTCTTTTTTTAATGAGCTTTGTCAGAATTTGTTATTTAGCCATTAAGCGGTGCCGGCGCAGAGTTCACGCATGAGCTGAGTTGAAAATCTGCTAGGTGTGAATTAGTGATGAGAGAAAAGCAGGTCAAGGAACGTCCTGTTCAGGAGCACACTGAGTGTCAGGCTTAGCTTGGGTGATAACTGGCATGTCCAAGGCCTTGAACCAGGGTATGGGCTGAAGAAAGAACGTAGAAATCAGGGCAAGGGATGACTTCCCTCTGCCATGCTCTGGGCAGGGGTTTTACTGGCAAACACTGGAAATAAAGGTGGTCCCTCCACGCATGATCTCCTGGCATAACAGAACCTGGGAATGGGGTGTGATGGAAAAAGTAAGCCGTGAAGTACAAAGCCTAAAGCAAAGATGGAAACATGTAGGTGAGAGGTTCAGGCATGCGGCTCCCAGCTTGAGCCCGCATCAGCCGAGAGCTGGCAGCAATGCCTAGCTGTGGGAGCAGAGCTCCCAGCAGAGGTTAGCTCGGGAGGTCACCTCTTTCTCGGTCAAAATAAATGCTCCCATGTTTTCCTGCCTCTGTTTCCCCCAAAGGAGGCTTCTTCTCTGCATCGTCCCTGCTCCTCTGCACCCAGAGCTCTTTTCCTTGGCTGCTGATGGAGTAGGATGCAGCCCCAGGACACGGCCAAAGCCTCCCAGTGCAGGTGGGTGGCACCAAGAGACAAAAAGGGGGAAAATCTGAGGACAAATTGGTAAAAAAGCATGCAGGAAAAGCATGCAGGTGGCAAGGAGCTGCTGGCATGTTGCACATCTGAATCCACCTATGTCTTTATATTGATTTTTGTAAAAGCTGTTTCAACTCTTTTTTTACAGTGAGCTCATCCTTTCTGGCACATCTCTGCTCCCTTGTTCTTTTACTACAGGCACAGCAGGCTTTGTTTCACCTCTCTTTAGTCATCTGCATGTGAACTGGGAACAGGCAGCTCTGCTTGTTGTCCCTGGAGAAAAACAGTTACCTTCAGGGTGTCTTGTCTTGGCTCCTTTTAGATGCTGCATGAAGATGGGATGAATGGAGCTGGAGGTGTTTCTGATGGAGCTGCCTGGAATTAGCCAAGATCTGGCCTGTGTACTGCCTCTATGCAACAGGATTTGCTCAGAAGCTGGTTTTACTTTTCTGTGTGGTTTCAGTGGTTCGGGACATGTTCCTGTGAATGGCAATGGGGTTGTGGCAAAGGATGTCTGAGCGGTGTGTCAGCGTGCAAAGGCACGATGATGATGTGAACCGCTGCTAGTCCAGCCAAAAATCTGAAAGGTGTCTTGGGAGTTGCATTTTTAAGACCACAAGCTGACTGCATATTGCAAGGACAGTCTGAATACTAAAGCCTTGCATCTGCTCGTGGCATTTCTCAGTACCTGAGTGATGCTGCTTAGAAATTTCACGTGACAAAAAGTCAGAACTATGTCTTGTGGGAGCTTGTTTTGTATCATTTGTCTTAACCTATGGCTATAGCATAAGCTAAGAAATCTCGGAAAGGACATCTGGAGTCCCTGCAGGTCTGAAATCCTTAACGTGCTGCCTCAAAACTCCTGAAGCAGAGGGTGCGTGGTGGTGAGGTGTCATGGGCAGCACAGTAAACCTTGCTCTCCCATTCCCTTGCAGTGTGGATTTAAGCAGACTGAGCCTTGGAGTGGGTCCTTTGTGTCTGACACCCAGGTTTTGGTCCCGTCCTCCTACAGGCCCCTCCCCCCAGTGTGTTTGGGGACAGGTCTTGGGGATGCTGTGCAGTGGCACTGGGTGCCTCAGTGTGCTCATTCCCACAGGGCAGCGCCGGTGGATCAAGGCTGAGGATTCACTTGCCTGCGGAGCGCCTGTTTGCTGACACCTCTCAAGCTGGCGGTGAAGACGTTGGAAACAAAGAGCTGAGAAGCTCGAGGACCTGTCCAGGCAAAACACCTCCTCCATTTGCTTTAATAATTTTGTTTTTCTCAATCCTACACCCCCATAATAATGTGTCCAGGCCTGTTTCAATGCGCTGGATCAGTCAGAGGCTTCAGCTGAGGTCTAGTATCCAGATATTTCTAGAACCTGATCCTGCCTCTGTCCCATCCTCTGGAAGAGGAAATGTTGTTCCTCTCTTTCTGTGCTGTACGTGCAAACATGGACTTCACTGCCTGGGCTTGGGGATGCTCCCCCTGCAAAAACCCCAAACCTGCGTGCTTGGATGCACCTCTTCCGCAGCTCTCTGCGCATGCGAGACTTCTGCTCGGCGTGTGTCCGTTCCTGTGCAGTCGGATTCATAAAGTTCATGTTTTTGCGGCCCTGCAGGAATTTGCAGCCTCAGTGAAATTGCTGGGGGCTCCCTGCTGAGGCTGGCTGGGTGTTAGCCCTCCCGATCTTTTGCAAACAGAGCCAAAGAGTTGATGGAAGACAATTTTTCCACCAAGTTGCCTGCCTTGCTCGTGGCCTGGGAGAGCCGAAGCACAGCTTCTGGCTCTTCTCTGCAGCCGCAGCATGTTAACCACAAGCCAGGGTGCTACTAGCCCTCAAGTTGCCAATTTTCTGGAGATGAGCTCCTTTATATTTTCCAAATAGCGTTAAAACTGTTCTCTGGATAGTTTTATTATGAATGTACCTAGGTGCTGGTCTCCTAGGAGGTTGTGGTTCTTTATGGTCTAATGGATGTTTTCCCAAGAGATGCAGGTCAGTTATTTATTCGCAATATGGACAGCTAAATTGCTTCATACTATATAAACTTAAAAACCTTTCCTTTAGGGACGGGATAAAACCCTTTCCTTTCCATTGGCTGTTTCAGAGCCACCAAATACACCTTTCCCTAGTGATTTAAAGTTGCTGTATTCTGGTTTCTTAGATGTGATTTAATTTACTGTTAGAAAACGACATCCTTTATTCAAAACAACCCCGGAAGTCACTTTTTGGGCCTGCAGAGAGGGAGAAATGTCTTGGGTTCTGGAGGAGTTGAATGTTTAACTTGGCGGGTGGATGGAGGGCAGTTGGTGAGAAGAATGAGGACAATGCCATGAGCTCTTTTCCGACCGCGGTCTGTACTGTCTTCGTAAAAGACTCAACAGTTAGATCACCTGTAACTGGTATCAAACTGGTAAGAAGGAAGTAAAATCTGGGTTTCTCCCTTTTAAGATAGATGATGAATGCCTCGGTTTTTTGTCTTGCAGGGAAGACTGCAAACCCTTTTGGGGGGCTGTCACCACACGTCTGGAGCATGCTGGGTGGGATGCACACCCACGTGGGAGCAGGGAACACAGACGGGAAGGCTTCGTGTGCCCACAAGGTGAGAGAGGAGGATCTCCAGCGCGTTTCTTTTGTTCACAGAACACCTGCGAGTGTTCGTGGGTGCCTGAGGTGACGTCCTCTGCTCTTGCGTCTGCCTGACGGGCAGCGCCTGCCCTGTCTCGTGCAAGTGCTCTTGCTGGCAGGTTCACTGCAGGGGTATGTGCTGCCTATTGTTTTCCGTCATTGTTATAACAGCAATGGAAAATGGGGTGAGGGTTTGTTAGTTCAGAACATGTCCAGATGCCAAACTTTTGCATACCGGTTACCTTGCAGTTCTCCTTGTTCCAGGGAAGTGTTATTTGAACTCAGCTTTGCCCAAAGAATGGAGAGAGGAAAGAAACAAGGGGGAGACAGGAAAAGGGCCTCCCCGGGCTCCGTGCAGCTTTGCTTGCAATTTGGGACAGAAACACCTTTGTGTTGCAGGTGACTCCAGCTGGATTCATCCCAGTGCATCAGCCACTGAGCGGCATCCCTGAGAAACCAAATGCCTTTGTTCAAGACCCCACAGCTAAAAATATTTCCAGAGATATCTCTGCTTCAGGAGACCCAAGCCAGGTGCAGGGCTGGGCTGTAGTGCTGGTGGCTTTGTGTAGAGGGGCAGCCTGCCCTCCTTGGGCCTCCAGTTCCAGCCACCAAGCGAGCCCAAGCTTGGGAAAGGTCTAAATGGTTTTGCAAGAAGAAACTTGAGAAAATGATCCAAGGGCTGGAGCACCTCTCCTATGAGGACAGGCTGAGGGATTTGGGCTGTTCAGCCTGGAGAAGAGAAGGCTGCGGGGAGACCTGATTGTGGCCATTCAGTACTTAAAGGGGGCCCATAGGAAAGATGGGGAAAATCTTTTTAGTAGGGACAGCTGTGACAGGACAAGGGGTGATGGTTTTAAACTGAAGCAGGGTAGGTTTAGACTAGATATAAGGAAGAAATTCTTTACAATGAGGGTAGTGAAACACTGGAATGGGTTGACCCAGAGAGGTGGTGGAGGCCCCATCCCTGGAAACATTCAAGGCCAGGTTGGACGGGGCTGTGAGCAACCTGATCTAGTTAGTGGTGTCCCTGCTCACTACAGGGGGGTTGGACTAGATGACCTCTAGGGGTCCTTTCGAACCCAAACATTCTATGATTCTATGATTCTAAAATGGCCATCAAACAGCTGAGTAAGGGATTCATGAGCAGGTCATCTGTAGTCCTTCAAAACACCGATAAAAAGCTTCACGAGCTACCCGCATGGAGGACGTTCCAAAATACAGTGCCACAAGCTGAGCACACACGTGATGCTGGAGCTCACCTGTAGGTTTAGGGTATGGATAAAGGTATTACACCCACTGGAAGTGGTGGAATAGCCTCACTACAGACTGTATGTGCTGGTAGGAGAGCACACTCTCCTGTGGAAGGGACTCCTGAAGCCTCTTGAAGGGAAGCTGGCACTTGAATCTTTTGGATTTGAGTTTTCAGATAGCTCTGCCTCACTGTGCGTGATGGGCATTACACAACGTACCTAAGAGAGGTGCCACTTGCAGCTCTGGTGCCCAGCATGCAAAGGCTGAGCCTGACTGGGAAAGCATCTGTGCTCCCTGCCTCTTCCTGCACATCTCTGGAAGAAGGGATTGGAATTGCTGCAAGACCGGCAGCACCGACATCCGCCTCTCGGAGTGCCCCCTGGCCCTTTGGGAGCGAGAGGAAGTGGGTTTGGGCTGGAGCCAACCCTGGGCATTTTGCAAAATGTCGTATAGCGGCTTTGCTTGAGGCTCGGCCTTGCTCTGGAGGACGAGGAGAAATCACCCGAGACCGAATTTCCCAAGACCTGCTCTCCTGTGGCATCTGCAGACCAGCTGAGTAGCAGGCAGACCAGTTCCTGGCTGTGAGCAGATCCCACCCTGGGTGTCACGGCCGGGGGGAACGCCGCGTGGAGGCCGTTCCCAGGCTGGGGCTCTCAGCCTCTCTGTCCACGCAGATTGTAGCGCTTCCACCACCATGTTCCGGAGCCGTCCAGCAGCCGCCAGCCGCAGGAAGTGCAGCAGGTCGTGGGAACCAGCCTGAGGACAGGAGGCTGAGCCACCGTGGGAGCCATGAGCAGCGCCCCAGCACGCTGCCTTTGCTCCACCAGGTGAGGAAGCAGAAAATGACGTGAGGAGCTGGGGTGCACGGGGTACGTGGGCTGCCAGCTCAGGCACACGACCCCTCGCAAGCCAGCATTGTGCACGGGTGCATCCTGTGCACGTGTTTCCGCAATCGCACCTTATGTGCCCCTCACCAAAGCGTGGGTGCCCAGCACCTCTCTTCATCCCGTTCCCTGCTCAGCCGTCACTGCCACCAGCTGTACCCTCCCTGTCTGAGTGGGCACTGGGTGCTGCGTGAAGCTGGGCAAAGGGGCAGGTTCTTACAGACCAGCCGAAATGTCTCATGTGCCTTTTAATATTTTTCTCATTTTTATTAAGTGAGGAGCCCCTTCTGAGCACTAAAACCTCTGAGTACTTGGGAAGTACTAAAGTGCCACTTTTGGCTCCGCCAGTATTTTTTTAAAGCATTTTAAACACTATTTGCCAAGTTCTGCTTTCAGCTGATTGAGAAATGCCATGTTTTGGAGTTCCTCATCCCCCACGTCTCTCCCAGGACTTGCTGGGGCAATCATCCTGCTGACAGAGCCTTGGGAACATGGCACAGCAGTGCCCATCCTTGTCCCCGAGCACAGCCTTGTCGGCATGCTTTGCCCCATGACACTGTGGGTTTTTTAGGGATATTCAGCTCAGCCACCATCTCCCAGCTGTTTTGCTTGGTTCATTTCCAGCTCACTTCTCTTGCAGTAGGGCTGGATGCATGGAGGGAGGCTGTTTTATTTGGGATTGCTTGGACTTTCAGTCTTTACCTCTGGAAGAGGCCTGGGGGGAAAGGGAAGATGAAGGGCACAGCAGTGGGGTGGGGGGTTGAAACAAAGGCAAAATGGAAACAGAGAGTTTTTCTGTAGAAATTTTTTTTGGTGAAAAAAAATTTGGATTTTCTGTCCTGAAGCTACAGTTGCCCCTCTCCATTGGCCCCCTTGGGCTGTGGGGCAGGCACAGCCACGGGATGGTGGTGCACTCTTGCACGCGCAGCACCGTCTGGGTCCGCCGCGTCTGGGCCCCTGGCCAGCTTTGCTGTGAGCTGGGTGTCCTCCATGTGGGACCGTGCCTGGCAGGCATGAGGTGGATTTCCAGGCACTCGGTGGGTTTATTATTTTGCAGTGCTTCCAGTTTGCTTGGTATTTCCCCAGCTTGTGTCGGTCACTGAGGGTATCTGAACTGGGTGGCGATGGAGTGAATCCAGGCATGAGAGGGATGCTGAGGGGGCCGCACCCCATCTGCCCGGGGAGGGGTGATCCCCAGGACCAAACCTACACCCTTTTTTCACCCCACTCCCTCTGCACCCCAGCTCTGGGCAGCCCCCGTCAGTGTCTCTTGTCACCTCATCTGTTACGCTGAGACACCAGATTGCCTTTGTCCGGTCTTTTGTCCCCCACCTTGATCCTCTGTCCCCTATGTTCCCACCAGTGATTGCATTTCCTCTATTTTATGGGGTTCATATCAACTCCTGTGTGATCTTCCTATGGACTCTTATGGGCATTGATGGCAGATGTGGACCGGGGGGTTTCCCAGTCCCAGGAAGGGGACACTAGGAACAGCGCCGTGTCTCACTGCTGCCAGCGGTGGAATTGGAGAGATCAATGCATTTAAATCCCACCTGCTAACACCCAAAATTTTGGGGGCTCAAATATGTTTCCAAATGTTTTAATGCAAAACCAGGTTCTTCTCCTCATCCGCCTCCTTCATCCCCCCCACCCTGCAGTGAACTCCTGCTGGAGAGGGACATGGGGCTGCGCCACCCGCAGTGCCCTGTAACTTTTGTTCCTGTCTTGTGTCTCCCCACAGTGGTTTTATGCTTTGCCCTGGAGATGTCAGCTCTCACTGTCTGGCGTCGCACTGGCTGAGACACAGCAGAGGTTTCTTTCCAGCACAACGGTTGGGGTCACTCTTTCACAACGAGCAGTTTTCTCCTGAGTGCGAGTTGCGCTTTTCAATACGATGAACTCTGAGCATTGCATCCTATTGACGTTGTGCCGGCCAGGATTTCAAGTTCTCAGGACTACGTGCACTGGATGAACGCAGGGTCAGCAATATCTTTGATTTCAAATAGCACAGACATGCAGGAATAAGTTTTTTATGTGGCCTCAGAAGCTTGATAAATTGGTGTCCAAGCTCCCTGGGCTTCTCTGGGTCTGGATCCAGCAAGGGAAACTGGGATCTATTGATCATCTAACTTCTCCCAGCTGTCATCAGTGGGGAGGGAATGATGTGGCTCAAGCTCGCATCATCATCCCTGGGTCTAGCATGCGGCCTTGCACCATGGCCACTGCCACAGCCACTGCAGCCCCTGTCACAGCACCCCGAAACCGCTGCGGTCCTGGGACAGGGGGAGTGTGGGCTGATGTCAGGACCCTGCTGGGCTCCCCGAGGGGGCTTGGTTTCTCCCACTGTGCTGGACTTATGATTTCTCCTGAAAGGGACAGTTGAAAATATAATTAGAAAGCAGCAAAAAAAAGATTATGGCCCTGCCCTGGCTGGTGTGCACAGGCTGACAGAGATGGAGGAGCTCCCCCCCAGCTTGCTCCCCATCCCTGCCTGTCTCAGCCCCTTTCCTGCCTGCTTCCCCTGCCCTGGCAGTGCTCAGAACACCTTCTTGGTGGTCTGCAAACCCACCAAACCCATCCTCGGCCTGCCGGCACATGCCCCGCAGCACCCAGCCCAGCTGGGGAGAGGAGCTGATGCTGCTGCGATGCGTGGGTCTGGCTTGCGGGGGGGCACAGCAAGGTCCCCCCTGGGGCCAGGATAGAGCCTGCGGGCTCTCGCTTAGTGTCGAGGGGCCGGGGCCGGCCAGGCTGGAGCATCCTCAGGGGGTCCAGCCACGCTGCCTTCCCGTGTGAACGCAGCCTCTCCCAGCCTGCCTGCGGCACACGCAACCACATGGGAATGTCCTGTCCTGGTGGCAGAGGTGGGGAGGACAGTGGGGGAAACGCGGGGGGTGGGAGCAAAGCATCACCCAGTGATGGGAACTGACCATACCGAGGAGGGGGTCTTCAGGGATAAATTCAGTGGCAGTGAAAGAGCCCAGCTGGTTCTGGCTGGCCACATGACGAGACAAGCATGCCAGGAATGTGTGTGGCTCCTGCTGCTGTTGGGTGGCAAAGCCCGATGGTGGCAGGAGGATGGGGTGGGAAGGGGGTAGCGCTGACCCATGCAGCCCTAGCCAGCCAGACCCCATCTGCGATCCTCCTCAATGGCTCAGTTACCGCTCGAGGAAGAGGAGCTTGGAGAAGAGGTGCTGGGGCTGATTTGGGAAGCAGTTCACCCAAACACAGGGTGCTTTGCAATTCCAGGGTGGTGGCTTTGTGATGTTGGGCCAGGGCCTTGCAGTGCTGTTCTTTGGAGGACATGCCCAGCGCTGGGGAGCCAGCCCCAGCCTGGCACCACGAGGAAGCCACGAGAAGACAATTTGCTTTATTAACAGCGTGGGGATGAGTCCCATCTGCTGAGTGTGGGGACCAGACAGGCCTGGTGACACCCTGCCACCAGGGGACACGGCAGTGGCAACGTCCCGCGCCTCTCTGGATGGCCAACGCACGGCGGCGCTGGCCGGATGCTCCTCATGGCCTTGTGGTGTGGCAGGGAGGTGTGAAGTGCTATATTTGCTCGGGCAAAAATGTTTCCCCCTCTGAATTTGATCCTTAGACAGGGGCAGCCCTGAACAGTGCTCCCTTGGGAGATGGTGCTGGCAGGGAGCCTTTCACCCAGCTCTTTATAGATTTCCCTGTGCTCCCTTGTCATGCTGATCCTGGAAATCCTGTGCCCTGGCTTTTCCTTTGGTGTTTACATTCCTGGTCCAGGTCAGCTGATGGCTCACCCGCTGCTGCCAGTGCTTATCCCATCTCTTTTCCCCTTACCCCGTCCCTACCTCTCCCTTCTCACGAAGATGTTCACATGTACACCTGAACATCTCTCTGGGAGGAGACGGGGCTCAGATGCCGAGCCATGCCGCCCTCTCCTTGAGCCCTCTGTGTTGGATCGGCTGTGGAAAACCATCCTCCTCCAACGGTGCCGGGTGAGACGGGCATCACTCCTTCCCTGCATGGTGCTGCTGCCCTGGGCTTCCACAGGCCACTTTCTGCTGGCCTCTTTGCGCTGAGCAAAATAATTCTGTGTTTCTTTCCTGTGTTGGGCAAACACTTGCCATGTTATTCATTAACCTGGTTAGTCATGTAACCATAGCACTGGACTAAATATTGTTTAAACCAGTGAACCTGAGCCTCAATTCATTCGCGCCTGTTAGCTCCGAGGTGCCGCGGCTCCATGGAGGGGAGCTGAAATGCAGAGAGCAGCGAAGGATTTGCAGGAGGTGAACGAGCCCTGTTGCAGGCTCTCGGGGGCTGCAGGGCTGTGAGTGTTCCCAACGCCTGGACTTGGTTTTGGTTTGAACGTGGTCAGCTTTTGGGGTTGTGCCAGCACCCTTTGCTGCCGCACGTGCTAGCCCTGCCCCATGCTGGCAATGCTGCTGTTCCTTCCACCTCAACGAATGGCAGCCGGCCCGAGACAGAGCCTGTTTAATTCAGCAAGTCATAAATTCATAATGCTTATTTACCACGCAGGGCCATGAATATTTGATAGCGGCCACCAGCCCCCTGCAGCATGGCTTGTGGAGGAAAAGGGGGCAGCTGGCGGGATGGGGCTGGCACGGAGTGGGGCTGCCCAGGCCAGCGTGGCTGTGCCAAGATGGGGCTGGAGAGACATGGGCTTCTCCTCCAGCCCGGCAGACCTGCCAGCGGTGGGGTGAAGTCGTGACAGCTCTGCAGAGAGATGCATGGGGGCCGGGATGGCAGCTGGAGGCTGTCAGGTCGAGGGAGGAATGAAGCAGGGAGCCCGGGTGAGGAGGGGGAAACCCAGTGTTTGGTGATGATGGGGGAAATTTGGAGACCTTGGGGGGGGGGGGGGGGGTGGGGTTGATTGTCCCCAGGGTATCCCAGGGACGACCATGGGGGGCTGCCCTGTGCGCACCGCTTGATGCTGGCTCCGCTTGGCAGCGGTTCGGTGATTAGCGCCATGAACTTGGGAAGCCCCTTGACCCCCGACCCCAGCTCACTAATTGGCTGCAGGGAGGAACATTGCTGTTCGCGGAGGAGTAAGGAGGAAGGAAACCTTCTCCCTGAGAGCTGCCGAGACTTCAAGGAGAAGGCACGGGTGGGGGAATTTAGCTGCGCAAAGACAATATTTTGCAGTTCACTCTAAAAGAGCCTCTTCCTACTTGTGCATCTTGAGCGTTTTGCCCATCGTAAGGAAAAGCTGTTGCAGTCAGTGGCTCCCCCACAGCTCCTGACGGGTCCCTGCTCTGCACTGGCAGCGCCCAGGGTCGCCTTTCATGCTCTTCTGGAGGGAGCTGCTCTCTC
>JADKXX010001447.1:0-84973 GCA_017310255.1 Butorides virescens | reverse complement strand
GCGCCCAGGGTCGCCTTTCATGCTCTTCTGGAGGGAGCTGCTCTCTCCTGCCTTCCTTTTGCCTGAGGTCCCCACTTCCTTGGGTGCATGAGGATGATGGAGGGAGCCAGGCATGGGCTGTACCCCTGGAAACTCTGGGCTCCCCCATCAGCCATCCCGGCTTCCCACCGAAGGGCCATAGTGGCGGGGGGATGGTGTGCAGAGAGGGGGCTTGGCAGCTGGCAGAGCCTGATGGGATGTGACGGCTCCAGCCAGGTGTGTGGCTGCAGGTTGCCATCACAGGGGGGACGAGGCTGAGGTGGGTCTGAGGTGCCCCAGTGGGTCACTGCCTTCCCCGGCATAGCCCAGCAAGCACCAGGGGCCGATAAGGTGGCCCTCAGACCCTGGTGCTGCAGTGGCACCCACTTGCTGAGTGGTTTGCTGCTGCTCTCCCTGCCATGCTGAGACAAGCCAGGCCAGCCCTAGTGACAGGTCTCCCCTTTTACAGTAGCTTTTATCTGTCCTTGGGGAATGCGGCCCCAGCGCCGGCTTAGCCTGTGGCGGCACCGACGACTGCTTTCCTTCCTGCTACCCCAAGCTTTCCCATCAGCTGGAACATCCCTGCTCCACTGGCTCCTGGATCTGCTGCTGCCACACCTGGGGGATGTAGCAGGAGTTAAAGCCTCTTCCTGGCACACTGGGGGTCCTGCCCTACACTGACTTCACTGGGAGCGCAGAGGGCATGTGTCCAGTGGTGGCCCCATGCTGGATCGGGGGCAGCAGGGTGCCAGCAATTCCCTGGTGTCGCATCTCAAACCCCGCAGCCTTTACTCTGCCCCGGAGGCTCCCCCGGCTTGGACCTGAACTTTTCACCCAGGACGTGACTCTGCACACTCCCCTGGTCGTTGCAACACCGGCACCAGTGGGGCTGCTATCGGGGCTGCAGTTTAGGGAATTTGGG
This sequence comes from Butorides virescens, assembly GCA_017310255.1. Classification (NCBI taxonomy): domain Eukaryota; kingdom Metazoa; phylum Chordata; class Aves; order Pelecaniformes; family Ardeidae; genus Butorides; species Butorides virescens. The sequence goes on along the minus strand of JADKXX010001447.1, from coordinate 84,033 downwards.
AGTGTGGCAGATATGGGCAGCTCTGTTTTAATTTATGGTGACAAATGTTTATGGGCCTCGTGCTAGAGCCCATACTTCACTGTCTAGGTGCTTGGCTTCCTCCTCTTACAGCCTAGAAAGGACCAGATCGCCACAGACTGGTGCCGGGAGGGGTCTCCCATGATGGCATGCATGTCCTCTGTACCAAACGGCATCACCTTCCCCCTACAGCGAGCCCAAAATCTGGGGTGACAGTGCAGGAGTGCAGCGACCGTGCTGCTTGGAGGGAATGAGTGAGATGGGGGGGCAACTGGGAGGAACTGGGAAGGTGGGGTCTGTCTCGGTGTTTTCTGGGAAGCAACTGAAGTGACGTAGAATGGCTGATGGATGGGTGGACGCGTGCGTGGGAGCAAGCCCTCGCTGCTGTCGCATCAGTGGGAGCAGAGTGGGAAGACACCAGGCACCTCCAGGAGAGGTGTCCTCCTCAGCCACTGCCCCAACTGCCTGCCTTCAGGCTGTCCCAGAGTTCTGCTCTGTCGGACATCTTCGCCGGCATGGCCCAATGCTCCCAGTCAATCCCTGGCAGCATCTGTGCCAGACCACACCGTGACTGCCACGGTTACAGGGTGCCTATTCGGCGCAGCACTCAGCCGGCTCCTGGCCCTCCTTCGGGTGCCTGTACCTCTGAAATATTCATCAGCGTGCTCCACGGGAGACACCGATTTGCTCTAAACCTCTCTGAATATTTCATCCCCTGCCTTGCGAATGGTACCACCATTCAGCTGGAGCTGGTGCTGTCCCCGGGCTCTGAGATAAGATGCAAAAAGAGGCAGGTTGGTGTCCCACAAGCCTGCCCAGTCACTGGGGCCGTGGCACCAGCCTGACCCACCACGCAGCCCCCTTCTCTTCTCCCTGCTGTCTCCCTAACACCTCCCAAACGTGATTATTTCTTGCCCATGCCGTTCCCATGAGCGACTCTTGGCGTTCAAGGATCTGGCAGATTGACCCGATGGGGACACTGGGAGCGGGTGGGGGCAGCCCTGCCTGTCCCACTGGGTGCTGCCCAGGGTGGGTTTGGGTGCAGCGAGTAGCATGCAGGGATGGGCAAGGTTGGAAAGATTAGGGATTAGCAGATTATGCCTGTGCTGGCAGCAGGTGCAGGATTTAGCAGGGGTGCAGGGATGAGCAGGAGGAGCAGGGATTATTGCGGGAGGAGGGGAGGGCGCAGGCATTAGCAACGATGCAGGGATTAACAAAGGGTGCCAGGTTTTGCACCACAGCTCTGCCTTTCAGCATTTGACCGCTGCTGCTGAGTGCTTTGAGGCACCCAAGTTACTCATTATTCTGATTAATTTGTTAGCAATTTTGACCAAATAAGTCAAGAAAGTGGAAAAATATCTGAAGAGCTTCTTGCCCCTTGTTGTCCTGCCTGGAGTGGGGTCGGAAGCTGTTGCTGTGGTGCCAAGGATGGTTGCTGGCACCTCCGCTGATTTTGCTGGTCTCAGGGATGGGGTCAGAGAGAAAACCGGGGTTGTCTACTCTGGGGACACAGAGAAATGTGTCTGGCCCCGTCCCACTGCCTCACCCCACTCCTTGGGGGGGCGCTTTCTCCACCTCCCTGCTCCAGCAGTTAAAACCTTCCCTCCAGCCTGGCATTGCTCATGGAAAGTTTATATATAGCCTTTTGTTTTTGCCAGCGTTCCCCTTGAGTTTAAATAGCTCTTCCCCATCCCCGGTGTTGACCCCGGATGTATTTATAGAGAGCAATCAGATCTGTGCTCAGCACCGAGCAAACCGAGCTTGTGTCGTCCCCCCATGGGAGGCTCTTACATCAGCCTGGCTTTGCGTTTAGCCTTGGCCCTAAGGAGGAGGCCTCGAGGACTGGAGGGGGGCTGCCTGGAGGGCTCATAGCTGGGGCTGTGCCAGCCTGCAGACAGCTTCCTTTGGGGTGGCCACACCAATTCTGGCCATGGAGCAGCTTTTTGGATTGCCGTCATTAGAGTTCAGAGTGAATGTTGGCTTGCGAGGACTGGTGCCCTTTCTCCCAAGGCTGCCATTTCATGTGTTTCATGTCATGCAGGTGAACCGTGTCTCTGGTGCCACGGGCCACGTAAGGCCAGGGTTGCGAGCGATCCTGCAGGCTGGTTTAAATCCCCAGGGTTAAGCAGGAGACTCCTGCCATGTCTCCTCCAGCCAGCCAGCTCCCCCCCGCGGGTGCCAGCTCCGCTCCCACCCTGGAGGTCCAAGCTGCTGGGCAGCTTCCCCTCCAATCTCAGCTCTTGACTATTTAAGGCAAATCTCCTCGCTGGACTTTTAAACAAAACCCGGGCTCCTCTCGCTCTCCTCGTTTTAAATAACTCGCCTGGTGTAAACAGAATGAGGCATAAGACTATAAATCAGGCATTCCCGGGACCTGCCTGGCAGGGTGTGCGCGTGCGGGGGGGCTTGCCAGACCCCCAAGCTTCACAGGGAGCTCTTCTCGGTGCCTGGGAGGGGCTTATGCAGGGAGTGATAACAGGGCAAGAGGGGCTCTTGTGGGGCAGGCGTTCCCAAGGCGATTAATGACATTACAGGGTGAGAGGCGCTGCCTGGGCTGCGGGCATTTGGGGTAAAATAATTAAAGTTGCAAAACAGTTTCCATCCCAGCCCCTTGCTCATCGTTCCCCACTGAGGCTGGAATTTTCCAGGACATATTCCCTTCCTGAAAATGAATTTTTCCTGGGAAGTTTGCGCTAGCAATGGTCAGCAATGCAATGGGCGTTTCTCAGGAATGTGGGATTTGGGGGGAACCTCCTAGACTGCAAGCGGGAACCCAGTGTGTCAGTTGCAGGGACGTGGGCACTTTGCACCACAGCGTGTCCCATCCCTTCCCATCAGCTGATGCCGTCAGCTGGAAAATCGGCCCTTGCTGCCGTCGATCTTCGATGTTTATGCGCCGTGGTTGAAGCAGAACAGAAGTAATAATAGCTCGTCCTAGGGACCAGTGCTTCCCATGATAAAACTCTCTGCTTTCTGTGATTTTAGGGCTTTGCCAAACTTTAATCGTGAGCTGAAGTCTTTCATGTTGGGTGTCCAACATACCAACATACACAAATTCATCTAAAGAGTCCAGTTTAAACAAGTCTGACATTTCTGGGACCAAGAATTGGGAAGATATATTGCTTTGGTTTGCTGCCAAAGCTTGAAACTCTGAGATCTGGGGTGCCCTGGGGAGGGGGACAGGCCATCCTCTGTGTCCATTTGGAACCCTGGGCTCCAGCCAAGCCAAGGAGCTCTCAAAAACCCCGCAAAGCCACACAAGGCTCCTTGGCTTTGCCCGGCTGAGCTGTGGTGAGCATCCCCCACGTGGGGACAGCACCGGGAAGGGTGCTGCTGTGGGGCATTGGCTTTTGTACCCCCAGCTCCAGGAGGGCAGGAGCGAGTGCGGAGCCATGCTGCCCTGCCCGCTAGTGCTGCCCTCTGCTCTCCCTTCTCCACCCAAAGACAAACAGGATGGATGGAGCAGCCTCTTGCAAGGCGACGCTTCATTTAGCTCTCATCCTCCCTTGACTTGCTAATCCCTCTTGTTATCCACATGACCGAGGAGCAGCCTTCGAAGTACCGGCGGCATCGGCATGGCAGCTTTTACAGAGCAGGTTGCACCCTTCGCCAGGAAGCGTCATCTGCAGGAGGAGGAAGAGGGCATGGGTTGTCCCTGAGCAGAGGATATGGGAGACTGGCATCAGCAGGAGGTCTCCTCTGTGCCATGCTTGGTGGGCTGGGATCTTCCCTGTGCCGGGCAGTAGCACACAGGGTCTGAGGATGGAGGTGTCCCGGGCTGCCCTCTGTGGTGCTTAGTGCTGCAGGGCTTGACGTTGGCCTGGAGAAGAGCGGGGAGGAGGAAGGAGGCTGCAAGGAGGCTTCTTGAAGCCTGCCCTTGAAGCCACCCACAGGCATGTACCCCTGGGGTGGAGGTGCAGAGGGCTGGCCGAGGGGAGCCCACAGGAGCAGGGAGGGTCCCGGGGAGGGACGTGATAAATGAAACATAAAGGGCTTTTCTGGGCCTGTGGCTGCCACAGAGGAAGTGCCACTTCCAGGCTGGAGCAGTGCTCATCCCATACATCCCCTCTTGCACACCGGCTTGCTCCATCAGGCTTTGGGAACTGCAGGGCGTCATGGCCTGTTGCCGGCAGCCGCGGTGGCAGGGGAGCTGAGCCGTGCCGCGTGTAGTGGGATTGCTCACTTGTATTTTTGGCCATCTGTTTTCCAAGTCGGAAGGTCATGTGTACGTTGGTCGCGTTGCCAAGGATTCCTCCACAACAAGTCCTTTTGTTTTACTTGACAAGGTCTCCAGCGCGTAGAAGGGCTGGACATCAATAACCTTTGTGAAAATGGGATGCGAAAGAGTTCGGGTACTGCTTTCTGTGATGACCAGGGAAGATACCATGTGGCAGGGCTCAAAGCTGCCCACCTCCTCCGTTACAAAGGTGGCCCATCTTGACTGTCTAGATGCTTAATGGCAAAGTTTGGGTGCACTCCTACCCTCCATAATGTCTGTTAATTAGGTATAAAGATAATTTAACAGAGGGTGAGGAGATCTGGTCTGGAGAGGCTGTGTTGATGGTCAGAAGTAGGTCTGCTGAGCAGGATGGGTTGTGGCCCCTCCACTTGGTAGGACCTGGCTGAGGGCAGAGAGGGACCCTGGCTCAGGCAACTGGGGTTTGCTGATGCCCAGAGGTGCCTGAGCTAGGACAACGTACGAGGGCTCAGGACAGCAGTGACACTGATCTTCTCTCAATGTGCTGGGTCAAGCTACGTCCTGTCCCTGCTGCTCCGGCCACCCATGTGCGTGCCCAAGCCAGTGCTCTCACTGAGCAGCCTGTCAAAACCACAGTCAAACAACCGCAGAGGGTGGGAAGGGGCCCGGCAAGGGCTTGCCACAGTCTGCTGTGCCTTTTCCCCGCCACCAAGATAGATCTGGAGACTGTCAGTGCCACTTTGTCGGTGCCGAGTGCCAGATGCCAAAGCAGCGCTGGGCTTGCTGACGGAGGCAGTGATAGTGGGGCTGGGGGGAGCCTTTCCCCCCACAGAGCTGTAAGCCCGTCCCTCTGCCAGCAGGGCAGCCCCTGGGATGGCTCAGATGAGGAGGGACAGATCCAGCTGCAGAAGTCCCTCTGCTGTGGCCCGTGTGGGACCTCTGCAGCCCAGGCAACTCCCAGCTCCTCTGGGGATGAGGCGTCATATTCGCCATATCATCGGTGAGGTCCAGCTGCAATATGGGGAGAATTTTGGTGAGCGCACCGTGGTGGCTTTGGCTGCTCTCCTCAGTGGATGGCGATGGAAGGAGCTACAGGGGATGGACATGGACAGACAGCCCTGGTGCTCAAACGTGCCTGCAAGGTCTGGGCTTGCGACATGGACCCAGCGCTGAGACAGCCCTCACCCCATGCTCGGCAAAGCCTGGTTTCTGCCTCCGTTGAGGGCCAGCTGTCCGTGCCCCATGGGCAGCAGTTCAGTGCAGGACAAGTGCTTGCAACCACCCCATGCATGGGGTTGGGTTGCCTCCAGGGCCCTTAATAAGTTCCTGTGTAAAAGATTCCCACTGGTTTGTTCCCCCATAATTAATAGGCCCGGCCAGTGCAAGACACATTAATTATGAAGCTAAAGTATGTTGTTTGAGCACCACACGAGCCAGAAAGAGCGCTGCCCTTTTTGTCTCTGTATTTCATCTACAAAGCAAAAAACAGAAGAGTTTCAGGGCAAACCAAAGCACTGTCTTCATTTCCTAGGTGAACAAATGGCAAAAGCCCTCCATGCAGCAGCGCTTTTTCCACCGGGAGACTGCCGGCATGCTGCATCTGCAACCCATCAGAGGAAAGCGTTTGGGTTTATTGTTCCCCCTCCTGGCTCCAGACAGACTTTTCTGTTTGGCGGAATTTTTTTTTTATTCAAATCTTGTAAACACAAGCTCTCCTCGCCCCTTTTTGGTCCAAAGCCCACTCAGTGGGTTCACGTCATGGGGCGCAGCGAGCATCCTCGGAGCTCAGCTCTGGCGGCGCTGCCAGGAGCCTCTATGAAATGCCCATAAAAGCAGCTTTGCAGCTATCTGATGCGTCTGAGCAAACATTTGCACACACCTTCGAGCCCTTGTCTTTCTCGGTTAGCTTCAGCTTGTCCTCCTGGGGGAAGGCAGAGCTGGGGAAGGCAGAGCTGGAGAAGACGAGTGGTGACGTACGGAAAGGAATTAAAGTTTGAAAGCACTCACCGCCGTCCTCAAAGCAGCTACTCCAGGCATGTGGTGTTGGATGAGCCCTGCTGTTGCCCCACTCCTCGTCTCTGCCCAGCACCCACTGGGCCACCTGATGGGGCTGCTTACATCCCATTGTTCGGTACCCAAATATCAGCAGCTCCTGCTGCCAATTTTCCTGCCATGACTTTCATCCTCTGCCCGTTAGCGGTGCTACTAAATCCTGGGGATGTCACAGGTTTGGGAGGGGAAGGGACCATCAGCGTCTTGCTGATTGATTTGGGGCTTGGAGCAGGTGCCCCAGGAGGCTGCTCTGGCCTTTGGGTGGGGTGATCTGCTCCCATCTGGCCTTCGAGCATCCTCCTGTTGCTCCAGAGTCCTCATACCTCTCGCGATGACCTTGTCTGCAACTGCGCTTGGCGTGCTTGTGCTCTGGGGCTGCCCATCCCCTTCTCCCAGGAGGAGCAACGTGTCCTGCAGCTATCATGGTTAAATACAGCAAAAGAACTGGGACCACAGCAGGACCCCACCACCTGAACCTTTGTGGTGCTTAGGAGTGGTGTAGCCACGCGGCATTCGGTCCAACACATGGAGGAGCTTGGGAGCTGCTCTTCAGCCTGGCCTTGGCCAAGTGCCGTCCCTGCTGTTTGGGAACAGATGGGCCAAAGAACGTTGTGGGGCCAGGAGGAATGGCTGGGTAGGCTCCATGTTGGGCAGAGATGAGGACTGGGCAGCGGGGGAACCGCAGAAGGGGCCAGTGAGGGGTCACCAGGGAGCTGGACTGGGTTAGTCTGGCCAAAAGGAGGTTGAAAGGGGGTCTACTAGCAGCTTACAGCTCCTAGAGGAGTAGTTACAAAGGTGGTGGAGCTGCACTTTCCTTGGTAGTGGCAGATGATACAACGTGGGGCAACAGTCATAGATGGTGGCTTGGGAGGTTCAAGTTGGGTGTCAGGGAAGACTTCTTCCCTGCAGGATGGCGCAGCCCTGGGATGGACACCTGGAGAGGTGAGGTTGCTCCATCCTTGAGTGTTTTCAACAGAAGACTGACCTGATCCAGCACTGGTGACGGTCCTGTGGGCTGGGGCACTCCAGAGCTCCCTTCCCTCCAACGCTGCGTGATGCTGTAACAAGTCTCTGGATGGTTGGATGCGGATCCATACCGAAAGCAGCATCTCAGCCCTAAAACCTCCTCCTGCCTACAGCCAGAAAGGTCTCTGAGAACTCATCTGAGGTCCTGTAAAGAGGCTTCAGTGATGCCAGCACCCAGCCTGTCACCACAGCAGCCTCAGCCCGCCCTGTGGCACAGCGGGGTCAGCTGCTCTGCACTGCTGGCTTGGAAACTGGGGCTCCTCCACATCCCATGGTTAGTGGCCTCTCTCCAGCCAGAGTTGCAAATCCCAATCCAGAATAATTATCCAGAAGGACCAAGGGCATGAGGCAAGAGCAGCTGGAACGGATGGAGGGGTGCACAGGGGTGTCTCTGGGGCAGGGTGGAGCAGGGCAGCAGATCCACACGAGCTGGCGTGGTCCAGGGAGACATGGGGCCCCCCCGGGCCGGACAGGAGGAGGAGAAGTTGGCAGCGGTGGTGAGCAGAGGCAATCCTCCCTCCACCATGCCTCCAACGCGTTGGAAGTGTCATGGGAGCATCTGCCCTGGGACAAGTGCCAAGGCTCAGCTAAACAGATAAACAGTGAGAAACAGCAGAAGAACCCAGCCGCCTCATCCAAAGCATGGATTGCACAGCCTCCGACAGGCTCGGGAGCAGCAGGGACCCAGGGCACCCCCTACGGTAAACCCCACAATCCCCAAAATGAAATTCGTTGCCTCTCTACAGACGGGCGAGCGAGTCCTGAGGGCAAGAAGCATTGGAAGGGGCTGCCCAGGGCAGGGGTCAAGTCCCCATCCCTGGGGGTATTTAAAAGCCGGCAGACGAGGTGCTTAGGGACAGGGTTTAGCGGTGGGATGGCAGGGTTAGGGGAACGGTTGGGTTTGATGATCTTAAAGGGCTTTTCCAACCTCAACAATTCTGTGATTCTAGGGTTCTGTGATTCTAGGGTCTCCAGTCCTGCTGCATAGCCCAGAAGAGGCCATGGAGATGTTGCACCTCCTAGTTTGGGGCGACATGTTCTCTCCTGAGCTGCAAAGGACATGGTGCTGGGCTCTTGCATTAGTGTGGGGTCAGGTCTCAGTATGTGGCCGTGTGTCAGAAGCTGTTGGCCTGGGAACGCGCGTCCCTACCATCCGCTTTCAAGGGCAGGAGGCTGGTGTCTGTCCGAGAGCGTGACTCCCCTGGGTCACCTATCACAGTGGCTATAGGTGGTGCAGGGTAAGCTATGGACTTGGAGAGAGCACCCAGCTCCTTTGGGAGGGAAGGGACCTTCATCTGCTGGGGTTTCCATGTCTGCAGTGGGATACCAGTGGGGAGCTGGCTGGGACATGACTTGATTCTATGAGAGTCCTCGGAAAATGTTAAGTGAGAAACAGTGTGTAAGAACACCAGATTGGCTACAGGTGATTGTTGTTTTGAGTCCCACCTTGATTCTGGGGGGAGAAAGGATTGAGAGCAGCCCTGCCGAGAGGGACTTGGGGGTGCTGGTGGATGAAAAGCTGGATATGAGCCGGCAATGTACGCTGGCAGCCCAGAAGGCCAACCGTACTCTGGGCTGCATCAGGAGGAGCGTGGCCAGCAGGTCGAGGGAGGTAATTCTGCCCCTCTACTCAGCTCTGGTGAGACCTCACCTAGAGTACTGCGTCCAGCTCTGGAGCCCTCAGCACAAGAAGGACATGGAACTGTTGGAGCGGGTCCAGAAGAGGGCTACTAAAATGATCCAAGGGCTGGAGCACCTCTCCTATGAGGACAGGCTGAGAGAGTTGGGCTTGTTCAGTCTAGAGAAAAGAAGGCTGCAGGAAGACCTGATTACGGCCTTTCAATACCTAAAGGGGGCCTATAGGAAAGATGGGGAAAATCTTTTTAGTAGGGACAGCTGTGTTAGGACAAGGGGTAATGGTTTTAAACTAAATCAGGGTAGGTTTAGGCTAGATATAAGGAAAAAATTCTTTACAATGAGGGTGGTAAACCACTGGAACAGGTTGCCCAGAGAGGTAGTGGAGGCCCCATCCCTGGAAACATTCAAGGCCAGGTTGGATGGGGCTCTGAGCAGCCTGTTCTAGTTAGCAGTGTCCCTGCTGACTGCAGGGGGGTTGGACTCGATGACCTCTAGTGGTCCCTTCCAACCCAAAACATTCTATGATTCTATGATTTCTCAGCTGGTTACAACCTGTTTCTATCTCACTTAAGTAACCCCCTCCCCAGGATCTGCTTGATGGCTGTGAGCCCCTCGCAGTTTTTCCTGCCTTTCCTCGCTGGGGCACTGCAGTTCACATCACTTACAGCCGGGACAGCATGGCTGGAGCCACTTGTGTGGGATGTTGTGGCTGGGCAGCCGGGGAGGGGACCTGGAAGTTGCTCTGGGAGATGAAGATGCTGTTTTCCAGCTGACAGTGACCTGGCTGAGGCTCATGGCTTGGGGGCCTCCCCACCAAGCTGGTTTCTGAGCCCTGCCATGGCCTTGTGGCAGCACAGTTGGTTTTAGGTGGGCATCAAGGTGGGCATTCAGGGTGCTGTGTTCTTACCTAGAAGGGCTGGACCAGATGATCCTTGAGGTCCCTTCCAGCCTGGAATTCTATGATTGCTGCTGAATTACCCCACGCTTGCTTTGTGCAAACTAAGAAGGTTACAACCATGTGGTCTTGAGCAGAAGAGTAACTTTTTGGTTTCACTTAGGTGCTTTTTGTCAGTGGGGATGTGGCTTCACTGCCAGCTCGTCCACCCTGAAGAGGAACCGATGTGGGAAGGGTTGGTGGGTGCAGGCTGGACAGTCACAGCATCACCTCTGCTCTTCTAGCCAGTGTGGATGTGGCATGGCAAGGACAGGGCCACTGATGCAGACCTTGGCTAAGTGGCAGAGGTTGATGCTGGTGGGTGGCAGATGCCCCGGGGTGAAACTCGGATAAGCATGGCCCAAACCAGAGTGTCACCCTGGTCCTGCACTGCTTCAGCTGACGTGGTCTCAGATCACACAGTTAAAGCTCCATGTGGCAGTGGAGAACCACCCAGAGAAAAAAACAATCCTCAGCCAAAATTGCTGCAGAGACCTCCCGATTTTCTGGGGGACTGGCTCACCTGCGCAAGCTCGTAGCAGCCCCTGCTTCCCTTGTTCCACCCTTTGCCCGCCCTCCTAGGATCCTGGGGGCAGGAAACATCTCCCTGTGTAGTTGATTGGACCATCAAGGGCTCCAGGCATAAAGCACGGGCTGCTTTGCCGCAGCGCTTTGGGAGGGGAGAGGCTGCCTGGGTGCGATGTTTACGGGGACATCAAAGGGACTTCAGAGCCACCAGGTGCTGGGACGTAGGGACGCTGCCACCGCATACAGCTCTGAGGCGTGGTCGTGCAAGCAGGGTGCTTCTCTCTTGCCCGACAGCAATGCAATGAACTGGCCTATAGAAGGCAGCCGGCCTGGCGGCGAGGTGGTGGATCTGCCGTCGTTGCCTCGGTGAGCTCTTTCGCTTGCGGCGGGTGTTTTTCCCGCTGTGGAAGAGGCGGCGTGTTTCCTCCGCCTTGTGCAAGCGCAGCATGGCTTCCTTGGGGGTCTGATGAAAACCTGCTGCTGCTTCTGACTTCCAACCCTTTGTGTCTTCCTCTGCTTGCTGCAGGCTCTGCGCCTCCCGACACCAAGGCTGTAGAAAGTGAAAAACCCAAACCCTAAACACTGAGAAAGCTCTGCGAGTTTATGCTGGGTTTTGCTTAATTAGCACAGGAAGCAAATATTCCTGTTCTTTGTCAGGGCAGGCTTGCGTCAAGTCTTTTCAGCATGGCAGCAATGCTATCCCCAGCAGTTATTCCTACACAGCCTTACACTGGGAACGAAGTTATGGGGAAGCGCAGCATCGCTAAAGCCCCTGCTCTGCTGAGGATCTGCCCATGAGGACTGGGGGCTCTCCCTGCGGATCAGCAGGGCGGGGTGTGTTCTTTGCATGAGAAGTCTCCCCAAAAAAACACCCTGTAGGACAACACTGTAAATAAATTGGGTTGTTTTTTAATTAAAAAGTGGGGTTTTTCCTGCCCTCTTGCAGGCCCTGGCAGGGATCGGGCGCTCTGGCTCCATGGCTCATCATATAGCCTCGCAAAAAGAAACAGTCGCTTTGCCGCTGCCTGCACGAGAACTCGATGCACAGATCTGTGGTGCTGCATGCAGGCAGCTGCGGCTGCAAAAAGCCCTAATCCAGAAAGCAGGGAATTGCGAAGCCAACGCTCCCGGGGGGACGTGTCCTCTCCGCCAATACACCTCCAGCTGTGCAGCCCCGTGGAGCTGCGGGCACTTGCTTGGCTGTGGGAGCCACAGCGCTACCGGTGCGTCCTCCCCAGTGCCAGACCCGCAGTAGCTTGGGTGGTGCTGGACAATGCTTGTGCACAGGGATGGCTGAGTTTAAGGTTCAATTTTCATGGGGAGCCTCTGTGTAACTAGGTGGCAAAGCGAGTCAGAGGCTGGGCTGTAAACCCAGGTGTGGTGGAGAAATCAGCTGTGATCGCCCCCAGCCAGGCTTGCACCTCTTCACAGCACGAGCAAAACATTATTCCTGAGCTGTTCCTGGAAGAACACAGTTGCTCAGAGCTGGTCACGGGCTTAGTTGGATTTTGCAGTGATGCTGGGTGCGGTTGGGGCGGCACAGGCTGTGGCTGCCTTAGAGTGTCTCCAGCCAGGTGAGCCAAGGGCTGGGAGCACACATTGCTTTTGCAGCTCGGGGGGGCCTATAGGACCACCGGGGCAGGGCAGGGCTGATGTTTCCCCTCACTTTCACCCAGCCTTGGTGCCGAGGAATCAGTGAGGGCTCGGTCCAAGCAGCGCTGGTGAAGCCAATGTGGCTCAGACCCCCTGAACATCTCCCACTTGGCAAGTTGACCCCGAACCCTTGGGGTTTCACACATTTGCCTTGCACAGGGACCGAGCCCCAAACCCCCACTTTCTGCTCCCATTAGACATCCCCTTTTGCTTGAAGGCCTGGAAGAAGGCAAGGACCCTCTCCATCCTCTCCAACAGCCATAGTGGAGATGGGAATGGGTTGGGATGCTCCCATGGCACGGTGGGGATCTCTGTGTGGGCTGGCACACCGCTCCACAGCGGGGGGGCCAGGAATGCTGCCAGGCCTGGCTCTGAGCCGGGCCAAATCCCCCTGCCCTTTGGGTTCAGGTTCAGGTGGTTAGGCACACATGCGGGCAGGGAGAAGGGCAAGATGACGGATGAGCCACAACCCTGCTCCCCCTGCCAGGCCTGAGCAGGGCTGCTGTCCCCGGGGAGCCGGGGCTGCTGTTGGGGGGATTTGGGGATGCTCTCCGGGGGTCTTGGGCTCCGTGCTCTCAGCTCCCGGGGCTGCTGTTCCTGGGGCTCGGGGCTTCCCCATCGGGGGGGTTGCAGCGTTGCTGTCCCCGGGCTGTGGGGCTGCAGTCCCGGGGCGCTTGGCCTCCCCCGCCGCCCCCAGGGGTGCCCGGGAGGGAGCAGCCCGGACCCGCCGCGGGCGGAGAGGCCGGCGGACCCTTTAAGAAAGTCGAAGCCCGAAAGTTCATCAAAGTTGAGAAAGTTTTTTCGTGGAAAGGAAGGAAAAAAAAAATTGAAATAACTCGAACCCAACACATGCACAAAAAAAAGCCCCGCTCCCCCCGGGGGGGGCGGGCCGGGCCGGGATTGGCGCTGGGCGGCCCGGGGGCGGCCCCGGGCGGGGCGGGGGCGGGCGGGTCCCGGCCCCGCTGCTCGGTGCGCGGCGGCACCGGGAGCAGCGGGGGCTGGGGCTGGGGCTGGGGCTGGGGCTGGGGCTGGGGCGCATCGGCCCCGCAGCTGCGGCTCGTTGGGCTCCGCTCGGCCCCGCTACGTCCGGCCCGGCCCAGCCCGGCCCTTAACAGCGGCGCGGTCCCGGGACGCCGCATGTGAGCCGGGAGGGCACTGCCGCCCCGCACCGGCTCCGCCGAGCTCCGGAGCAGCCGGCACCATCCCCCCCCACCCCGTCCGACACCGGCACCCCACCATGAGCAACCTCAGCAAGGACACCGAGCACAGCAACGGCGGCGGCAACGTCGAGGAGGAGGTGGGTGCCGGGCTGGGGCACGGCGGGGCCGGGGCTTTGGGCGTCGGGGTACGGCGGGGCCGGGGCGGAGTATCGGGGTTTCGGGCGTCGGGGTACGGCGGGGCCGGAGTACCGGGGCTTCGGGGGGCCGGGGCACAGCGGGGCTTTGGGGCACCGGGGCGTCGGGGCTGGAGCGCCGGGGCAGGAGCGCGGCGGCGGGGAGCTGGGGATGGGGAGGTGGGGATGCGGCGTTGGGGGCACGGGTAGGGAGCGCAGCGCCGTGGTCGGGGAACGAAGGATACGGCGTCGGGGCTGGGTCGGGGGAGCAGAGCCGGGGCTGCGCCGGGCTGGGAAGCCGCGGCTGGGCCGTGAGAGCCGGAGCAGGGAGGCGCCGCAGCTGGCCCGTGGGTCGTCCCGCGGAGGGGTAGGGGCTGGATGAGGGCTGGGAGCCCCCTGGCCAGCCCAGGTTCCCTGTAGCTCCGTGGGGCAGGGCACTGGCAGGTCCCCACTGCCTCCTGCCCGGCCAGTGCCCGTGGGCATGGCGTCCCCTCCCTGGGGCCCTATGGCTGGAGGCCACTGGGCTCCAGCACCCAGGCACCGCTTGGCCCATGGGGACTGCTGGGGACATGCTTGGCCCATGCTGGCGGGGACCTCGCCCTGCTCTCTGTGTGCAGCCAGCCTGGCTGGGGCTGGAGGGCTCTCGGCACACAGCCCCCTGCCCCTGGACAGCCATTGCAAGCCAAAGCTGGATGCTGTTGGCCCCTGTGCTGGGAGGGCTTGCATGGGTTGCTTGCCTGTAGCTGCATGCTGAAGCCAAGCCTGCAGCCCTGCACGTTTGCCCTCTAGCTGTCGGAGCCGCTGGCTGGGCGGTAGCATCGCTGTTAGCGCAGCGCCTCTTGTTGTGCCCCTCAAGCGGGTGTTGGTGCGGTGGGTTGCCGGCTGCTCTCAATCTTGGAGAGGGCACTGGAAAACGACTGGCCTCGGTAGTGTTTTGCTGCAGTCCTCTGCGCCTGGCCCTTGGGACTGGGGAGGTGCTCTGCCCCCTCCCCTCACTCTCCTCCAGTGCGCCGTGCGCTCGTGCCGCCGCAACATGGCGCCTGGCTTGTTCTGCCACCCACCGGGGTCCAATGGTCCCCATGCACCAGCTGTCTTGGGGCCATCGTGCCTCCTGGTCTTCAACCCAGCATGGGGGGACCTGGCTAATGGGGTGGAATGGATTGGCAGACGGTGGCTGTACCGTTTTTCTCTCCTTCACGGAGCAGGGCTTCGGTGATGCAACGGGGTGTGGATGTGATGCTGCTGGTGACATGTCCCAGCCTCACTGGGTGGCACTGGCTGTGGGTGGGTAGAGAGGCAGAGCACCTGGGGCCCTGTGTCGCTTCTATGGTGCGGGCAGGTTTGGTACCAGGGGTCTCGCAGGCTCTGCATGCGTGCACAGAAGACTCATTGCAGCTCCTTGATCCAATTATTCACTGGCCTGCAAAGCTCCCTGAGGTTGATGCCGCTTGGTGCATCCCAGCGGTGTTGCTCTGGCTGGGCTGGTGCCTCCTGGGTGGTGGCCAGGTGAGCTCTAGGTGCTGGGGCAGAGCCACCCTGTTCCCTCCTGCTGGGTGGTGGTTTGGGGAAGTGGGTGCTGGAAGCTATTACGTTTTGGGAGCCAGGAAGTCCTAGTCCTTTGGGGAAGCCAGTCCTCCCCCGAGTGATGCTTGGTGGCTGGAAATCCGAGTTAAAGATTGCATCCCTGGGGAATGGTTGAACAGAAGCGGCCCCTGCTCACCATCGTGCTGCCTCCAGGTGTATGCAGGGAGGGGTATGGTCCAGCCTGCCCCACTAAATGCTTGCATCCTTCCTGGGTGTATTTGTCACCCTGCACCCAGGGGTGCAGCAAAGGACCTCAGCCCTGGAGGTGGCTGAGGATGCTTGGGAGGCGGTGGGCTGGGACTGGCGGGGAGTTGTGGAGTTGTCCCCCATCCCTGATGGCATGGCTGTTGGAAAGCCTGCTCTCCACCAGGATCCATCACAAATAACACTGTGGGTGACAAGCTGCTCACTGGGCTCCGTAGTAGCCGCTCTGAGTCCACGGGATCCCTCGGAACCCTTGTTTTCTTTGCATGTACTCCTGGCTGACCAGGAGCCATTCCTTGCCGCAGAAGAAGCTAATGGTGGCACAAGGAGTGACCTTGTGCTCAGGGTCCCAGCATGGTCTGGGGGGGGCTTAATCCCACATCTGGCCCAAATTCTTGCCCAGAGTTCCCCTTGATGCAGAGCGGTAACTATGTTTAGTGCAAAGTGGAATCCTCCAGTCCCAACGTACGCTGGAGGCTGTGCTGGAGCATTTTCCCACACTGCGAGGATAATGCCGCCAGGTCCTGGTGCTGTGGATGCTCCTCTGTTCCTTCCCGCCCCGCCCCCCCTGCCCCATGAGCCTCCTCTGCCACCTCCCTGAGCATTTGCAGAAGGGTGCCATCCACCCCAGATAAGGCGGGGGCAAAGCTCCCAAATTCAGCCTTTCCCTTTATCTTATCTGCAAGCCCCTGGATCTCGCAGCCCCTTCCTGGCCGGTGACATGCGGAGGACAGGAATGCCTCTCGCTCTTCTTGAGGTCGCTAACGGGAATGTTAAACAAACAGGGCCTAATGTCAGTCCCTGCTGTTCCTCACCAGACACCTCCCCAAACTCGATCCCTCCCTGCTTGCTGCTATCTTCTGTTTAGTTTTCCAGGCAGCTGCCAATCTGCGTGACAGCCTATGCCCTGGTGCTCCCAAGGGGTGGTGTGAGACCAGCAGCTGCCTAGGTGCTGTGCACCCCCATCGCAGTTGCAGGCAGAGCTTTTTTCCGGCAGCCGGAGGAGCTCACTTTGCAGTACGGACCCCATGCGTTCACTCCGTTGCCTTGGCTGCCTGGCACAGAAGCATTGCTTCTACTCTGGAAAAGCAAGGATGAACTTCCAGGAGGTCACTGGGAAGTTGCAGCTCCATGGGGAGTGGGGGAAATCGGGAGCTGGCTGTCAAGGTGCCCAAAGCAGGTGGCTGAAGGTTGGGGTTATCCCATGTGTCCTCTTGGCCCCTTCCCTCTGAGTGGCAGGTCTCAAGGGCCTGCTTGCAGCTCCATGGGTGGTGGCTGCTGCTGTTGCGATAGAGCTTGGACGATGTGGGCTGCTGAATGCGGAAAGCATTGGGTGTGAGGTGGTGCTGGGTGGGCAGAGCCCAGATGAGGGCCAGGAGCAGCTACCCAGCTAAGCTCTGCGAGGAGAGGATCCTCTTCCCTGTTGGTCCATGGCAAGGCTGTGCTGTTACCCATGAGGGATAGAAAATGTTGGGGAGGCAGAAGGCCCTCGGCTCCCAGACAGCCTCCCCTGCAGAGGGTACTTCATCCCTGACCTTTCATAGAGTTGTTTAGGTTGGAAAAGCCCTTTAAGATCAGAGTCCAGCCGTTCCCCTAACCCTGCCATCCCACCACTAAACCCTGGCCCTAAGCACCTCGTCTGCCTGGCTTTTAAATACCCCCAGGGATGGGGACTTGACCCCTTCCCTGGGCAGCCCATTCCTTTCTTAGCTGTTGCATGCCGGGGCTGCCAGAACCACATGGGAATGCTGCTGGTGAGCCGCCTGTGTTACGTGCTGGATGTCTGTAGTGCTCTGTGGACTGGTGCCAGGCATCTCTTGATTTCTGTAATCTCTGCTTGAGCGGGCCTCGATACCTCTTGCATGCATGGATTCTAGCGCTCTGACTTGAAACAAATAAGGTTAACGTAACATCTGAAGTCAAATGATTCTGTGATGCTGCTCTTTGCTACAAAGAACTCGAGGATGTAGAGTAGTTATGGCTGCCATTTGCTAGTCATCTTGTACTTGGGCTGGCTGAACAGGGTTGGTGCTTTGGAGCTGTTTTTCATGCATCATAAAAGTCCCCCGAACATTAGATGTAGCTTTCTGTTAGTGACAGATTGTTGGCTGAGCACATAACCATGAAGTCACCACACATGCAGAGGTTCTGGGAACTGGTGTGTTCCCAGACCTCTTCTTGGTCTATCAATGGGTTGCTCTTGCTGGGGAAGGGATGTGGTAATCTCCCCATTGTCTCCTCGTGTCTCGGTGCCTCTGTAAATACCCTGTAAAGGAGCTTCCTTCTCCTTTCTTGCTCTTTCAAATCCAAGTTTCTTAGAAGTGAGTCTAAGCTGCTTTGAGCATCAGTATCCCAACTGTCACCATGATGGGGTATGTTCTTCCTCCTGCTACCTGGCTCTGTAGCTGTCTTGTAAATGAGACCCAGCTGGAGAAATGAGTCTTCCTCCTTGGCTAATCTGAGGAGTTGCTGAGCAGAGCTTTCCCTAGTTGGCCTCAAAATGAAGGGGTTTCTGGTGGTGACTGCAGAAGTTATGAAGGGCCAAACCCAAAGGCTCCCTTGCTAGCAAGGGGCTCTGCTTTCCCCTTGCCAAAGTAGGAAGGATGCCCTTGGAGATGTCTGGAAGGTAGCGAAGAGTGGTTTAGGCTTTGCTGTCCTTCCTTGGTGCCTCTGCTAGAGGAGCTGGCCCTGTGGGAGGTCGAATATGACTCTTGCCAGAACTGGTACCAAAGGCTTTTGGAGCCAAAGATCCTTTGGGCTTGCTGGTCTTGGCTGTGCCAAGTCATGGAGATTTTGCTACTTGGATCACGGAGCAATGCTTCTGCCTGTCCCAGGCCTCTGAGCGCCCGAAGTAAAGGCTTCAGCTTGAAGCCTCATCAGGGCACAAGTGCGGAAGCAAGGGGGTCAGCACCTTGCTTACAGCGCTCAGGACCTTCTCTCCAGGAATGCCAGGCACTAGCTGGGACCCAGTTGCATTCTCGGATCTGGAGCTGAGCAGTCTCAAAAGCGCGTTCCCAGGGATGCATCCTAGGCCGTGCCTGGAGCAGGAAAGTACCTTCTGCAGCAACAGCCACCACTACATGAGGTTGGCTCATGGGGCAAAGGCTGTAAGTGGAAAGAATCGGTTTGCACTGTAGAAGACCTGTGTGCCAAGTGGGATGGCTGAAACAGAATTCCTCCTGTGTGCCCAGAGCTGCAAAGCTGGACCTGGTGAGGGAGCATGGCAGTGAAACGCAGCCCCAACACTGGAGCCGCTGAACCTGGGCGGTGTTGAGGTCCGTCAGCACTGCTGGGATCCTGGGGATGCGTGCCGGGTGACCCTGCCTTCAGCGTGGCAGAAGGGGATGCCACAGGCTTGGCGAGGCCCCTTTGACCATTCCACCACAGGGTTGTGGCGTGGTTGAGGGGCTGCCTGCCCCAGGGCCTACTGTCTTCCTTGGCTCAGCCCCAACAGGGAGGGGTGTTGCGATGCTCAGGGTGATGGCTGAACAGCAGGGGAGCGTGGAGCTGGAAGTTTACACAAGGTCTAGGCTCTTCTTGGTGTTTCTGGGGTGGTGAGGCTTTCTTTGGCCCCAGGGCTCTTGCTTGGAGACCAGAGCAGGGATGGTGATGAAGCTTGCTGTGTCCATCTGTCTAGTGAACGTCATCTCCTGCACCTTGTCCTGTGAACAGGGAGAAGATGTTGACCTCTGCTATGTTCTCTATGGGAAAGAACAGTCCCAAGCCCAACTGGCCAATTTTTATCCTGTGGTAGGGCAGGGTGGCAGAACGTAGATGTGAGCTTCCGAGCCCAGTGGCTGCTGGGGTGGTTTTCTCTGGAGGGCAGCTGTGTGGGACTGCATGTGCTGGCCTTGTGTGCTGCTCTCCTTCATCACTGAGCCCAAGCTTACCTGGCCGCAGGCTGTGCTTGCTGGAAACCCAAGGACCCAGCAGGGCAGTCCTACCCATGTGGAGGGTAGTTAGAAAGGGCTGTCAAGCACTGGAAGGGGCTGCCCAGGGCAGGGGTCGAGTCCCCATCCCTGCGGGTATTTAAAAGCTGGGCAGACGAGGTGCTTAGGGGCAGGGTTTGGGGATGGCAGGGTTAGGGGAGTGGTTGGGTTTGATGATCTTAAAGGGCTTTTCCAACCTCAACAATTCTGTGATTCTAGGGTCTCCAGTCCTGCTGCATAGCCCAGAAGAGGCCATGGAGATGTTGCACCTCCTAGTTTGGGGCGGCATGTTCCCTCCTGAGCTGCAAAGGACATGGTGCTGGGCTCTTGCATTAGTGTGGGGTCAGGTCTCAGTATGTGGCCGTGTGTCAGAAGCTGTTGGCCTGGGAACGCGCGTCCCTACCATCCGCTTTCAAGGGCAGGAGGCCGGTGTCTGGGACTCCCCTGGGTCACCTATCACAGTGGCTATAGGTGGTGCAGGGCAAGCTATGGACTTGGAGAGGGCACCCAACTCCTTTGGGAGGTACTGGAGGAGGGAAGGGACCTTCATCTCCTGGGGTTTCCCTGCCTGCGGTGGGATGCCAGTGGGGAGCTGGCTGGGACATGACCTGTTTCTATCAGGGGCCTTAAAGCTTGGGCTGTGTGTGGTGTCCATTCGTGCTCTGCACTCTCTCCTGCTCCCTGGGCTCTCCCAGGCTGGTGGTCTTACCTCTGTCTTGCCCTCTGTATTCTACAGCCTGGGTGCCTGCCTGGGGTCTTCTGGGGGGGAGTGCCCTGTCATGCAGAGGGAGATTGGGGCATGACACTGGTTAGTGCTGGCATTTCTGGTCCATTTTTGGGTAGCTCAGCCCCTCCCTGCTGCCTAGAGGACCCTGCCTTGCCCAGAGTGGGACCAATACAGTGGTGGCTCAGTCCTGTGGGTGCTTGCCACCCTACTGGTGTACCCAAAGGTCTCCCCATGACTCATCAAGCTCCAGTAACCT
The DNA here is from genome assembly GCA_017310255.1 of Butorides virescens. Classification (NCBI taxonomy): domain Eukaryota; kingdom Metazoa; phylum Chordata; class Aves; order Pelecaniformes; family Ardeidae; genus Butorides; species Butorides virescens. The sequence continues at coordinate 63,953 of JADKXX010001447.1, read as the reverse complement.
CTGCCAGCAGCTGTCACAGGCATTCAGCTCACCATTGCTTGGCTTTTGTGGAAACCTGCTTGCTGCTGGGCCACAGAGAGACCAGGTGTGCTCTGTGGGGCTGCAGCATGGCTGTTAGCGTGCTGCCCCGCATTGGGTTGATTGGAGGGGAGATTCGTGTGCCTCTCTGGATGTGTCCTGGCTCTGTGGGCAGGAGGCATGGGACCGAAAAGTGCCTGGGAATCACCTTCTGGTGGGGTGAAGCAGATGCAGATGGACTTACTTAAGAGCCTGAGGTGAGGACATCCCCTGTGAGGGTCCTGCATCCAGACTGATGCCTTCTGCTCAGGGCAGAGACTGGCAGGAGCACCTCTCACCTCTGTCTCTCCTGCCAGGAGGAAACATGCCTGCCTGTGGGCAGGAGGAGCTGGTCTACAACAGGTTCACACAGTGACAGAGCTGTCCCCATGGGTAAGGTCCATGGCTCTGGCGGACGGTGCAAGGTGCCTGTAGGTCCCTGAACATCGGGGGTGCCAGAAGTGCTGCTGGGTCTCTGGAGCCAGGGGTTCTGTGCAGTGGGCTGGGCAGCACAAGCATGGACATGAGTGTCCTTCAGCGTGTTGGCTGTGGTGCTTATGCAAGTCTCCCCTAGCTTGGAGAACCTCTTGGCAAGGTGGAAGCATCCTGAGGGTGCTCAAGTGGCATCTCCCTGTGCCGCTTGGGACAGCAATCCCTTGGGGGCTGCGGGGCTGGCCTCCCTGAATGTTTCAACAGCTCTGGACCCGTGCTGTGGCCCGAGCTTCCCTGGGCGCCATCCTTTCCATGAGATCCTGCAGAGACACAGGGGGTGGGACTTGATAGTGGGGAGCAGGGGGGTTCTCTGCAGATCCATGCCAGCGGCACTTCCTCTGCTGGGGCCACAGACTATTCTTGGGTGCTGCCCCATTGTGCCTGGACTTATCGGCTTCCATGTGCTTCCTGCTCCCCCAGGCAGGGGCTGGTGCATCTCCCTGCTTCCCCCTTGCTCAAGCACCTTCCTGCCCTGACCGCAGGGGTGGCTGAGCCCTGTTGACATCCCCCTGCCTGGCCTGGGGGAAGAGGGATGCTGGGGAGGGGCTGATCTGGCTGTAAGTGCTGCCATGTGTGAAAAGCCCCAGCCCTGGGGCCACAGTGCCTGTGCGCTTGGGCTCGCCTGCGGTCAGCCTGCCTTCCTCCCCTCCGGCCCAGCAGGATGTTGGTCCTTGGGTGCCTTTTGTGCAAAAGGCTGATTTCAGAGGGAATTGCCTGAGGCCCTTCTTGCTTTGGGCACTGGGGGAGGTTCAAGGCCCTCTTTCCCCTCTGGAGATGGGTGAATGTCCTTCTGGTGGGTGTTGGGGGTAGGGTGGGGGGTGTGTGCCCTGTGGCTGCTCAGGCCTTCCTGGCTGGAGCAGCTTCTGGTCTGATCCTGCACTGGGGCTCAGTGCTGCCCGCCCTGTCAGCTGCCTGAGGACATCAGAGTTCTGCCAGTGCTGGAACTGCAAGCGGGCAGCCAGCTCGTGCAGCCCCTCTGCTGTTGAGCTCTGCTGGTGGGAGGGGAAACTGAGGCACAGAGGGGTGAAGGAGCCTGTCAACAAGCCCCTTCTGCCTGGGAGGCACATGTTGAGGCCACCCTGCCGAGCTCTCCCCAGCGCAGACCAGCCATCTTTCCCCTCCACTTTTCCCCTCCCCTCTGTTTCCTGGGAATCTGATGTGCTGAGGAGCAAAACCACCCTGCACAGTGGCGGGGCCCCTGCAGCCCCATGTTCCACTGGGGCAGCGAGATGAGGGTCCTGTCCCATTTTTAAGCCCTGTAACTGGGCTCCCAAGCATTTCCTTCCCAGCAGCCCTGTTCTGCAAGCTTGCCTCCCCGCCTTTCGCCGTCATGCCTTGTAAGTGCTGGCTCTGGCAGCCTCGCCGCATTCCTTGCCTTGTGTCAAGCGGCCTGAGCTGCACTGCGGTGGCCAGGCCTGGGGTTCTGTATCCCCTGTGGCTCTGCTGGCAGCCCCACATGCCCGGAGAGCACCCCACTGGGATGCTCTCCCATGGGAAGAGCTGTAGCCCTTGTGCCTGAGCTGCTGGGACCACAGGGTGGCTGCTTGGAGCTGGGACTACCCCTGGGACGCTGTGGCACAGCTTGTCCCTGTCCTCAGCAGGACGACGTGGGGCTCCTTCACTTCGTCGGTGGGCGGATTGGTGTGAACAAGTGTGAGATGCTTTGTCTCCAGGAAAAAAAACTGGCAGGTAGCTGGGGGTGGGGAGGGACGGTGTCCAGGGGGGGGGGGTGGACGAGGCACTTGAGCATATTCCTGCTGTCACTGCTCTTGGGTAAAGGGCTTGTGTGCTCCAGGTGCTGGGAGCATGACCCCAGGACCTAACTGATTTTGGGAGGCCAGAGTGGCCACAGATATGCAAAGGTAGGGCTGTGGGTAATGCAGCCAAAGGGCTGACCTTGCAGAAGGGGAAGGTCAGCCTTGCTGGCTTCTGGGAGCATTTGGAGCTGTCTCTTAACAAAACCCCAGCCCTGGAGACCTACCAGAGCAGCCTCACTGGAGGTGGGCACTCATGCCTTTGCACCTGATGTAACATGGCCCTTGCCAGGCTGCAGGGCAGTGCCCAGCTCCACTTGGGACTCCCTTTCAAGAGCTCTTATTTAAAAGCAGACGCGGCCAAGAGACATGGTTGTTGGAAAATGCATGCTGACTTGGGCATGGAGCTTTGGTAGGAAGAGGCAGGTGTTGCTGCTGGACTTCTTTCAAGCCTTGGGGTAGAGAACCTGGCTGCGCTGGTGCTGGGTGCATGTCTCTTTGGGGAGACGTGGCTGCTGAAAGGCTGCCTTTGACCACTGAGGCCTCGAGCACTAAATGGCTTTGTCCTTGTCCCTCCCTCCTCTTGCATGGAGAGCTATGCTGGGATCCTCCCTCTCAAAGAGATGGCCTAGATGGTCTTGTCTCTCCTGGCACAAATCCCGTTTTCCATGGCTCTCCTCCATCTCTGCCAGGTGTCTAGACCAGGGACATCCCTGTAGGGGGCAGGGATGGGGAAGGGAAAGAGTTTTCTGCAGGGCCTCCAGCAGCGTGACCCTCCTGGGCTGTCCTAGGTGAGAGCTGCTCCCTGCCCCGCTCCTTGCCCTGCCCGCGTCTCTGCTTGAGAGCAGTCATCCTGGGTGAAATGGGGATGCTCTCCCCTGGTCTTCCTGGAGATCTGCTTCTTCTGTGTCCTCTCCAAGCTCCTGCTCAACATGTGGTTTGCCCCAGGCAGCTCCTGATCTAGCCCTGGATGGGTAATTTTATTATTTTTGTGTGTCCTGTGGCTTTTCCAGCTGCTCTGTGGGGAGGCTGATGGATGGGTCTGGTTCTGGTGCGTTGGTTTGTGGTTCTGGTATTTGGTGGCAGCGAGTTGAAGCTGGGCAAATGTATTTAAAGAGAAGCCTACCCCATCTTGGTGTGTTGAGTGCAAGGGCCAGAAGCCTGAGTTTATCAGTCCTGGGTGGTCCTAGTGGCCTCTCAAAGCCTTGGGCTGCAAAGGGGTGACTGGAGGGCCCTGGTTTGGTTAATCCACTGGAAAATGCTTGTCCAGACCCTGTTGCCCTCATCTATAGTTTCCTCCTTTTTGGGAGGAGGTGGGGAGGCTGGACCAGGGCTGCCACAGCACACAGGATGCTCGGACTGGCAAGTCACCTCCTGCTTTTCCCATGTGGGTTAACTCTGATCTCCTTTGCTTTCTGATGCTGCTGATCCTGTGTTTACACCGGGTCTCGGAAGCGATCTCCCTCTGGCTTACCTGACTCTGTCCCTTGAGTGGATCACTCAGGTCTCTTGCCAGCCTCACCCTCCCTTCCCTGGATAGCTTGGTCTCACTTTCCCCTCACCCTTTTCTAGATCGCTCATGGATGTGCTGAATCACAGAGATCTCAGAAAACCAACCGCTTGGTCTCATCGCTTCCAACAAGCTCTTCTGAGCAGGAACCTCGAGACTCTAGGAAACCTTGTTTGAAGATGGTAGCTGGTGGCATTTGGGCTTTCCCAGGCTTTTTTTTGGGCGATGCCAGCCCTTGGTGGGTGCTGTGGGTCGGCTGGGATCCCCTTTCCAATGCCTTGGACCTGGAGGCCGAGAGAAGCTTTTGGCCTGCAAGAGAAAGTCTCTTGCTGCCGTCCTTGGCAGCAACTTATGGGGCTGGCATGAGGAGCTTGTTACCTCTGACAGAGAGCTTTCCTGGGCACCTGTGTTGTTCCATTCGGGCTGTTGTAAGGGCTCCGAGTAGCTGACTTCTTCCCTGAACAACCGTGCATCTTCCATTCCATCATGCCTGTCGCAAGGACTTACTGAGCCACGCATCACGGCACCATTTAGAGACCCAACAGAGATGCAGATTTCTATCTGCTTGGAAGAAACATCCATTCTGGGGGCTGAGCACACTCGTATCCTGAAATATTGAAAAGGGATGGTGCTTTCACATGGCAGAGGCATGTGTGTGCCACTGCGCTCAGCGCAGTCCTCCCCTGCAAGAGATGGCTGTGTGTCTTCTGGGAATGCACCGCAGGTGCTCCCTGTAGCTTGTGCTGAAGCGCAAGCACCAAAGCCTTCAAGGCAGCCAGCAAGCCAAGAGATGGTGCCGTTGCCCACTCTGTCTGGGTGTGAGGTGGCCCTGGAGTGATACATCAAATGAGGGGCTGGGCAGGGGGGGGGGGGGAGAGACTGTAGGGCCAAGCCTGGGAATGTGTTTCTGGGGTGCTCCAGGTCACATCCTGCTTCCCTAGGCAGGGCAAAGTGAACACTGGGGTGCGTGGTAGGGGCTGAGGGATCAGAAGAGGGGAGGGATGCTCATTCTGCAGCACTCTTGAGATACGCCAGGCTGGAGGAGGGCCTCTGTGTGCTCGGGGGGGGTGGTAGCAGCCCACTGGGGTGTTCACCAGCTGGTGGCAGCCCATAGTCTCAGCATGTGTGGAGAGCAAGAGGGGCTCAGGACCCCAAGACTCTGATGATCACCATCCGTCCTGGAGGGCTTGAGCTGCCCACCAAGTTGACGTGAAGGGTATCTCCCTGCCCTGGTGGGACTGTCTTGGGCACGGGAGCTCAAAGAGGCGTGTGTTGTACAGGCCTCTCCTGGACCTTTGATATGCGTCAAACTCTGTGTTAGTGCTTTTGGCAGTGTCTGGGCTCCTAGCAGTCTTTTCAGGCTTTAGTCCTCAAGGCCCAGTCAGACTGTGGGGCTGGTACCCATGCCCCAATCAACCCAGGCTGTTCTGCTGGAGACTGAATTTTGGCAAAGGTCCAAATCCTTTGTTACAGGGAGGAAAGGACTGGGTGTGTGTTATCCTGGACAATGCTCCCCTAACATAGGGAAGGGTCAGTGCCTGCAAGGTGTCCTCCTCCTGTTGCACCTAGCTTCTGAACTGTGCCCTGTATGCCTGCCTTGGTGCTAAGCATCTCCTTTCAGTAGACCTCGTTGACCTCTCTCCTAGGTACGGACGCTGTTTGTCAGTGGCCTTCCTGTGGATATCAAGCCCAGAGAGCTCTACCTACTCTTCCGACCATTCAAGGTAAGAAGGTCTTCAAATTTGGTCTTTGGTGGGAAAAGTGCTGTCTTGTGGGCAACCTTGCAGCAAAGATCTGTTGGAGGGGAATTGAGGATGAAGTGGGAAGGTAGGCCTTCTGTGAAAGCTTGGTAGGAAACCACCGTGGTATCCCATGTCTTGTGCTCTCTTTTGGTGGGGGAGGGGGGGGGGGGGAAAGAGAAGTGTTAATGTACCTGCTCCTGCTGCAAACCCTGCTTAGGTTTGGTGCTATGGGAACTCCTGGAGCTGTCATGTCATGTCTCAGTTGTAGCTTGGCTCCTTCAGGAACCTAACACTGACTTGCTTCCTTCCCTTCTGCAGGGTTATGAAGGGTCACTGATCAAGCTAACTTCAAAGCAGGTACCACCTCCTTCCAGCTTGAGTATTTTTTTGCTTTTGCTAGAAAACCAGACATGCTGGGAGGGGAGGGGTGGGGGGACAGATCCCATTTCACCATGTAAAGCACTGTCTGTGTTCAGCACTGTGCATACAGCTGGGTTCTGCTCACCGCTACTGTCCTGGTGGCCCCAAGCTCTCAGCATGTGCTGAATGGCTTTGTATCTTCTACTGCTGCCCAGGGCCGTATGGGGTGAGACCTGATGCTTCAGCCTCAAACCCTGTGCTGCCAAAAAACTTAGAATCACAGAATCGTTGAGGTTGGAAAAGCCCTTTAAGACCCCTAAGCCCAACTGTTCCCCTAACCCTGCCATCCCACCACTAAACCCTGGCCCTAAGCACCTCATCTGCCCAGCTTTTAAATACCCCCAGGGATGGGGACTCGACCCCTTCCCTGGGCAGCCCCTTCCAGTGCTTGACAGACCTTGCGGGGAAGGAATTTTTCCCTATGTCCAACCTAAACCTGCCCTGGCACAGCTTGAGGCCATTTCACTTCGTCCCATTGCCCGTTCCCTGGGAGCAGAGACTGACCCCCCCTGGGTCCCCCCTCCTGTCAGGCAGTTGTAGGCAGTGATAAGGTCTCCCCTCAGCCTCCTCTTCTCCAGGCTCAACACCCCCAGCTCCCCCAGATGCTCCCCAGCAGCCTTGGGCTCCAGACCCCTCCCCACCTTCCTTGCCCTTCTCTGGACATGCTCCAGCCCCTCCGTGTCCTTCTGGGAGTCAGGGGCCCAACACCGAGCCCAGCATTCCAGGGGCGGCCTCCCCAGTGCCCAGGACAGGGGCACGGTCACTGCCCTGCTCCTGCTGGCCACACCAGTCCCGATACAAGCCAGGATGCTGTTGGCCCTCTTGGCCACCTGGGCACACTGCTGGCTCTTATTCAGCCAGCTAGGTTGGGACCTTCCTCAGTTCATCCTAATCAAGGCAGTAGTTCCCCTTGCGGGCAAGGGGTGCCCTTGCTGGGGGCTACCAGGGTGAGCTGTGTCCCCACGTGTAGGAATACCAAAGCATTTTGGTGTGGTGGGAGCAGATGCAGAGCAGGAATTTTGGGCTGATGGCTCTGCTTGAAGGCCCTCTACAGCTTTAGATGGTCTCTTCTGCTTGCTCTTTGGGACAGAGGGGGTGACAGGGTGGTCTGAGGAGCTGGAACAGGCTTCCAAACTGAAATTGGCATTATTTCTTTTAGCCGGTTGGTTTTGTGACCTTTGACAGCCGGGCTGGTGCTGAAGCAGCAAAGAATGCCTTGAATGTGAGTACCCATGGTGCCGGGACGCCCCGGGGAGGGCTGGGCACCATACACCCTGCTCTAGCTAGGCCTGGAGCTGTAGGACAGCGTGCTGCTTGGCTTGACCATGGGAAGGGTCAGGGTGTCTCAGCTGTGCCCTTGAGTATGGAAGCTAAATGGCCCTGCAGCATCCCACTGGGGAAGCAGGAGAGCTGCTCCAGGCTGACATCAGCCTGAGCAAACAGACACGAACTGTCCCACACTTAGTGTAGGTGTAGCTTCTGACCACTGGAAGACTGCTCCAGGGCCTCTGAGGGTGTGGGGAAAGAACACTACTTCTCTTCTTGAGTTGGTATGCACCTCCTTACTCACCAGTTGGCCTCTGATAACAGAGTCTGGGCTGGGAATCCTGTTCCTTATCCATTAAGTGCTCTGCATTCCATGGGGAAGAGCTGTGGACTGAGAGGACACCCATCCACCCCACACCCCCCTTGCTCAAATGAGCGTGGATACCCATGTGTGTTGATGTGCCCAGAGCTACTCTTCAAGGAGCTCTTCCTCCTGCTGTCTGCATTGAGCCAGGGGCTCATCCTAGCTTGACTCCTTGACTTGAGCTCGGCTTGGAGAACCTGAATTGGGCAGGTCTTCTCTGGGGAACCAACCCTTAGCAAACAGATGAGGAGAGGTGCTGCAGGCATAGGAGGTTCCCAGGCATGATCAGGTACAGGGCGATACCCAGTGGACACCCTATAATGCTTTAATGAGGCATGTGGAGTTCAACTTGGGTTTAGCATCAGCTTTTTGAGGCTTGAGGTCGAGCTCAGCAGGATACATGGGTAGTGGAGCAGGCTCATTGCAAAGCTGGTCTGTCAGGTGGCTGTAGGACTTGCTTGGTTCTAGTGGCCTTGTTAAAGCCTCACTTACCAAATGCCCTGATGAAATGTGGCAGGTCCTCATCCTGGACTCTGGCCTGCCAGGACCTCTGCAGCCAGAAGGTACTTCCTTCAGGAAGGAAGGAAACCAGCCTTCCCATGCTGCTATTTCCCTCGAAGGGCATGAGGCAGGGCCAAAGCTGCCTGGTACAGGCTCTTTAGCCCATTCACAGTGCTTTCAAACTGCTGCAGCTCAAGAAAAAGAATTGAGGCTGGTCAACATGGCAGGCACACCCAAAACAGGATCTCCATCCCATGTGGGCCTGCAGAATTTAGCGGGATCTAGGCAGCAAGACATGCTGATTTGGTTCTGCTCTGCTGTAGACCTTGGGCAGTGGGGCATGTGCCCAGGCTGGCAGGAGGTGTAGCAGCATCACAGATAGGAGCTCCAGTATAGCTGGGGTTATCCCAGCTCCAGCAGATGGACCTTTCCTGACCAGCATTGGTAGCTATCACTGCTGTGCTGGTTGGTGAGCTGCATGTGAGGAGCAAACCTGTGTCCCTCCTGTTGTAAGCAGTGGTTCTAGGCTAGTGAAACATAGAAATACAAGCATGTGGGAGCTTGAGGGTTGCAGTGAGGTGACAAAAACCTGGGCGTGTGACTGCAGCAAGATGGTCTTGGTTCCCCAGTTGGGCTTTGCTCCATGAACAGGCATGCCCTGTGCTTGGGCTGGAAACCTCACCTCTGAGAGATTCCTGTGCTTTCTGCTCTGACAGGGCATCCGCTTCGACCCAGAGAACCCCCAGACCTTGCGGTTAGAGTTTGCTAAAGCCAACACAAAGATGGCCAAGAGCAAGCTGATGGCCACACCAAACCCCACCAATATCCACCCTGCCTTGGGTGCACACTTCATTGCACGGGACCCCTGTGAGTATGCTGGGAGGGACTTTGAGGTCGTGGCTGGTGCAGCCTGGGGAGATGCCCAGCACTGGGAATGTTGCCAGGGTGAAAAGGAAACCATACCCATGTGTGCTCTGGCTGAAATCTGCCTGGTGCAGGAAGCCCAGCACGTTGGGGTTGCAGGGGAATAACAGGCATCTGGTAAGGCTTCTGGCCAACACTAGAAGTGTTGGGAGAGCAGAGCTGGTTTTGGTAGCTCAAGTGACACGGTACGTCCTTGAAACCATCCCTAGGTGTGAAGCAGAAGGGACTCATCCTGTGCCACACACCCTCAGCGGAGCCCAGTGGGGCCAGCAGCCCTGCTGAGGCATGTTAGGCAGCTGGTAAGGTGACACTGAGCGCTCTGTCCTGCCGTCCTGGGGCACCGGCCCCATGCTGCATGCATGAGCCAGCCTGGCCAAAGCCCACCTGGGGCACCGAGTGGCGGTGGAGCATATTCCTGGCCTCTCTTGGTGAGGCTGGGGGGCCCAAGGAGCATCTCCTTGCAGGGGTACTGTATTTTAATACCTTGCTGTGATGGCAATGCAAAGCTTTAGTCTGGGGTTGGAAATGCAGAGCCTACCCCTGAAGCAGGCTGTTGGGGCCAGCTACTGAGATGCTGTTGCCTTGTCTCCTGTCTAGATGACCTGACTGGGGCGGCTCTTATTCCAGCGTCCCCCGAAGCGTGGGCTCCCTACCCACTGTACACCACGGAGCTAACCCCTGCCATCCCCCATGCTGCCTTCACGTACCCAGCGGCCGCTGCTGCGGCTGCTGCTCTTCACGCTCAGGTGAGTTGCTCCCAGTGTCCTGTGCCAGGAACCAGGCTCTCCTCTCTCTCCTGCCCCGGTGCTTGCTCCCGTGGGTCTCTGCTTGGCTGGTTCGACCCTGGCCTCTGCACCTTGGCTCCTGGGCGAAGCCTCCTCCTGGGTGAAGTGCATGGGGGGGGCCCCTCAGCCCTGAGCAAACTGCAGGGGAGAGCTCTATGTGGCCAAGAGTAGTCGGAGCTGGACGATAATTTCTGACCCAGCAGGTCTAGCCCGCTTCCCTGTGAGAGGCAGGCAGATGGGAGAAAGTCAGGGCTTGATTTCTGGCTGGGTTTGTTGGTCCCTGTGGCTGGAGAACCGTGCTGTGGGACTGCTGGGAGGAAATGCTACCTGCCAGCCAGTAAAATAGCTACGAAATGTCCTCCTTGAAGCCACAGCGAAGGCAGCAGGCTTAGCTCAGTGCTGAAGCTGAGGGGCTCAGCTGGGACCCTCTTGGGCCAAGCGACTCAAATGCTTTTGAAGCTGGAGTCCTGCAGGAGATGAGTGATCAGAGCCTTGCCACAGCAAGGAACTCTGATGGAACGGTGGCATTGGCTGCCCTGGATGCAGGCTAGAGAGGGTCAGGCTGTATGAGCCTCGAGAAATGCTGGTGGTAGTGCAACCAGCTGCCTGGTGTCCCAGGGCATGCTTGCTAACAGCTTGGAGGTGTAGGGATGCCTGTACTGGTCTGAAACTGGAATGCTTTAACATATGGAGACCAACACCCCTGCTGAGCATGAAGGCCCTGAAACCATGGAAAGGCAAAGGGAAAACAGAAATGGAGAATTAGTGTCCTAATTCCAGGTTAAGATGCTTGGTTTGGAGCACTTGTACAGGAGCCCCTGTCCCTGCCCTGCTTGGTGTTGCCAGCCAGCTGTGCTCTGCCTGCTTTGGCCCACTCTTGCAGGGTGCCATGGTTGAAGCAGGGCGGTGAGACTCTAGGCTTAGACCTCAGAGCATCAGGGCTTAGCTTCTGCTCCCTGCCCAGCCAAGCAGGGCATTTAGCTCTGCTCTTCCCTGCTTAAACTGAGAGGAAGAGGAGCTGTGTCCCCTCACCTTGTCCCCCGGCCAACAGTCAGCTCAGGTGGCCATTTAGCATACTTTTGCTTCCTGCAAGCATCTTGACCGTAACTGCCCAGCTTTGACCTGAGCTTGTTTCCAAAATGCAACATGGAGGCAGCGGAGGGGATGCAAGCTCCTGGCCCCCGTAGGCTTGTCTGTCCTGCCTCATGCACACCTGCAGGCCTCTGCTGCTTTTGCCCTTCCACCGGTGAGCTGGCACTGGGCAGAAGCTCCTGCAGGGTGGGCAAGAAGCATGTGGGGCCCAGGGCAGGACCAGGCACTGGCTTGTTCTTCCAAGGGCCTCTAGAGCCAGGCTGGTCCTTTACCAGGAGGGTTGTGCTTGCTGGTTGGTGTTCTCCAAGAGTTATTGATGGTGCCCACAGCTACAGTGTGCTCTGCTCCTGGGTAGCCCCAGAGAGATGATGTCTTCCTTTCCTACCCGTTGTGTGTAGGGTGGTGGAGCCAAGGGTTGTTGCCAGTTCAATTGCCCATGGCAGGGAGGACCAGGAAAAACCCCTCTGGCCCAGCTGAGGTGGTTGAGGGAGGTGAAACCATTACTGCAGTTCCTTCAAGGATGATCATCGGTGGCTATATGGGGACCCTGAGTGTTAAGGGCTAGACACCAAAACTCTACAGTGCATGGTGGGAGAGGAAAAATCTCTGCTCTCCTAAAGTGGAGGGTATCAAGGAGGCCTCCAGCCAGATCTTTTCCCTATGGGGTCTTCCTGCTCCCCAGTTGGCAAGCTACTAGCCTTCAAAGAGGTCTTCTGTCCTGAAGAATGACCCCGAGGCTCCAGAGAGCTCCCTGTATAGGTAGGACTCCCTGCCCAAGGAGGTCCTTAAGTGGTGACATATCCTTAAGCCTTAGGGAGCCAGCATAGCCCCTCCAGGCCATGGCCATGGCTGGACCTAGCTCTCTTCTGAAGAGCAGCTGGGCTGGCTGAGCAGTTACAGCTGTGCTTGAGCCTGTGGTGACCTCGCAGGGGGACATTCTGGTGCGGTATATGTTACCAATAAAGTTTTATGGGGTTAAACATTACTCAGGTTGGCAGCTCAGAGCTGCCCCGTCTCTAGGCTGGAGTCCTCTCCCTTGCAGAGCTGAGGCAGGGTGGAGCAAGTCGGCGAGATGCCTTTTGCTCACAAATGGGGCTAAAAGCTGTAACCTCAGAGAGCTGAGCCCTCTGCTCTCACTGGTAGGGGCTGGTTTGCCTTGCTGGTGGGGTGGTGGGCACACGGGTTGTTCTCCAGGACAACTGCAGTTCTTCTTTCTGAGATTGGTGTTGGCTGGGAAGACAGGAACGTGCCTGTTCATGGGCACAGCCAGAGCTGTAGCAGCTCCACAGCAATTGGTCCTGAAGCAGGCATGAAGTTGGAGGCTGTAGCTAAACTAAGAGCTTGTCACAAAAGTTTTAAACCTGAAGCGCTCGTCCTCTCGCAGCTCTTGTGTTCAAGTCCGGTAGTGAGCAGGAGAGGAGGTGACTGCCCTCTGTGATGCACCTATGCAACCTCCTGAAGAACTGCCTAGAGGGCTGGCAGGAGTGACGAGGGGCAGGAGTCGGTGTGAGGCTGGCCCGGCCTCGGCTCGCACGCCGGGAGCTGTTGGTAAGCTGCTTGCAGGCGAGGCTGATGGCTGCTCCTCCTGGCACTGCTGTGCCACGGTGATGGTCCTGGCAGGCACCAGGCTGCTGTAGATGTGACTGTGGCCTGACCCTGCACTGCTGAGAGCCTCTACCTATGGAGACTCCACTGACTTTAAGATTGTCCCATCTGCCTTCCCTCCCTCCCACCCTCTCTCAAATCCCTCCTTTGATGTCCCTAGTGACCTCCAGCCATGATGCCAGCGCAGGCTAGCCCTGAAGCTCAGAGCTGTCCCTGGCGATGGGACGCCCTAGCGATGCCTTATTGCAGCTAGTGGAGTGGCTGTACTACAGCTCCATTCCTAGAAGTGTTAAGCATGATGGCAACCACGTCTGGAAAGACTGGTAAGGTAACCATCTCTCCTCCAAGGTGCACCATGGGATTTGCAAGCTTCTGCCCATCTCTGTAGCCCGTACCTCCTTGGCAACCCAGTGCATGGGCCTCACGCTATCCACCCACGAGAGCCTGGGGAATGAGATACCAGGCCTTCTTTTCTAACCCACATCTCCAACTTGGCAGCACATGACATGGCACACACAGCATGGCACCATCTTACATCAACTCCTCCCAGCTGAGCCAGGCTCAGCCAGGTCCTGCCAGTGGGAGGGGAGCAGCCCGGTTGAGCTGGGGCAGAGACAACCCTGTCACTTGGCGTGAAAGAAACCTGGTTTCTCCCCAACCACGACCCTTCGAGGGCAACCAGAAATACACCTTGACCTCACTCCTGGCACACGGTGGGGGAGGTGAGTGATGTGATAGTGATAGCACACGACTAAATTCTAGCGGGCACGTTAGCCAACAGCACTTGCCGGTCACTTTGTTCCAGAATTGCATACCGGGACAGACCCTGCCCTTAATTGTGGGTCTAATCTCACCTCTTTCCTCTCCAGTTACTGGAAACAGAGCAAGTTCCTACCTGGAGCTTGGCTTCTCTCTTGCAACCTGAAATTGCAGGCAGGACATGGGTCTCGTGAGCTGTAACGAAGGAAACTGGCAGTCTGGGAGAGATGAGAGCGGCATAGGAAGCTAGAGACTTGGGAGGAGGGAAAATGGCCCAGCCTGGGACTGGTTGGCAGGGAAAATGGTTGCCATGGTCGGCTCTAACTGAAGGAACTGAGTCCTAGCTCACTTCTCCTTGCAGTGGTTCTGGGTAAACTTTCTTTTTTCCTCTGTCTTTTAGTGATGTTGGGGAAAAGCCATCAAAGATGGGGGCCCAGGTCTGCCTTTGCCCTTGGAAGACTGTGAGGCGCAAAGATGCGCAGAATTGGTCTCCTGGGAAGATGCTTAACATGAGTGTAGAGGCAATGATGCGGCTTGTCTTGTTCTGCTTGAGCTTGGTGAATGGTTTCATCTATTGCCTGTGCGATGGAGTTGGGTAGCATTGCACCTCTGATGTGAAACTGCTTGGTTTGGAGTGCCTCCAAGCTGGGCTCTGAGTGGGCAGTAAGAGACACCGGGGGCTATCAGTGCTCCTGGAGCTCTTCTGCAAAGAGGTGCTTCTGGCTGTGGCAGCATTCCTGAGGGCAGGACTCTGCTAGGGGCAGGATTTTCCCTGGATTTCTGGGTGCCCCTGGGACATGGGTGAGGCTGGTGGTGATGGTTACCACATGGTGCTTGTAGGAGGCTAGGCTGACGTGTTGGGTAGCCAGAGCTCTGGAGGGTGTTCGTGGTAGATGCCAAGCCTTTTGGGGGTGGGCTGCCCAAGGTGCCCTCCAGAGCATCCACCTTGCTGTGGCTGCCAGCAGCCTTGTCTGGAGGCTTCAGGAGATGACGGAGGAGGGCCTGTCCAAGCAAGTGGTGGGTGGAAGGAGCAGTCCTGGATCGTGGCTATGTGGTGGTGCAAGAGCTCAGCAGGACCATGAGGCTTCCCAGCACTGAGTTGAGGCAGAGCCTGTTGATGGCAGGAGAGGTCAGTGCTCCAAATCAACCTTTCCCTCTTGTTTGATGCCTGGGGTGGTTCAGGGCAAGCTGGATGTCTTGAGTGGTGGCCGCTGTTGCGGGTAGACATGAGGCAGATCCCAATGGCTGTGACCGAGGGAACTGGGAGTGTGGGGAAGGCCCATTAGGGTGGCCTTGGGCGCTCCGCCTTATGTTGGGATGCTGCTGTTTGCTGGGTGTGTGGCCACCTGGGTGCCACCAGCCTAGCTGAGCCCTGAGCACCAAGCAATGGTCACCACAGTGGATCTGCTGGATAATGAGGATCCTGCCTTTGTGCATCACTGACCGCCGGACTCACTTCATGGTCCCATCTGCAAAACCTCCTGAACTTCATGTTGTGGCAGCTAAGCTCTGATAGACCCTCCCTGGGATGGGAGGCTGGAGACAGTGGTGGATTTTCTAATAACTTAGTGCCTATTTGTTGGCGCTGTTGTGTGGAACTTCCCAGGATTATTTTTTCTGGGCAATCTCCGTGCTTCCTGGAGGTGTGAAGTGCTCTTCAAGACCTTCATGGTTACAGTGTTTTCCTAAACTCCAGTGACTTAGTGCTGGCATAGTTGGCCAAGCAGCCCTGAGCAAGCTCTCCCCAAGCCAGCAGTTTCCTCCGAGCCAGAGAAGAGCAGGCAGGAGATGCTCTCAGCTCCTCCAGGTACCTGCTGGGCAGCTGTTCTTGCTAAACTCCACCTGATGAGTGAACTGGACCAAAATGCCATCAGAAATGACTCCCTGACCTGTGGCCAGCACTGGCTCTCCCTGGCTAGCTCAACCCAAAGGAGCACAACTCGCTTCTGCTCTGGCAAAAGGAGGAATGCTTGTTTGCCAAGGTCTGCAGGATGGGTATGTCTCTGAGCTGAGGCCTCAAGGCCAAGAGGGGTCCAAGGCATGGGATGGATGCCTGTTAAAACACCATCCTTCTAAGCAACAGGATGGATGGGGTGCCTGTCATCTTCTGCATGCTCCTCAACACTGTGTGAGATGATGTGTTGGTCCTCCAGCTCTCCCTTGCCATAGCTGCCTTGGGGAGGTGTGTGTGCTTGATTCGGAGGCGGGGGGGGGAACCTTGCAGCAAGGTTTTCTTGGTGGTGGGCTGAGACACTTGGGTCTTACAGAGAGTGCAAGTATTTGGATGCTTGTCATCTTCAACCCAGCCCCCTGAAGGACCCTGGGAGTGGGTGGCTTGGGCGAAGTGCCTGCTGCTGAGGCTGAAAATACGTGTCCAGAGAGCACTAATGGATTATGTTTAGTGCCTTGTGGGTGCACCTTTGCAGGCTGTCCTTGCCTGCCCAGGGTTGTGTTCCCACTAGCTCTGTTCCCAGCTGGAGCAAAGCAGCTCTTGCCAGCCACCAAGGTAGCCTGCCCAAGGCCTGCAGCCCGGGGGAAGTGGTGGCCATGAAGGTACTCGTGGCTTGCTGGGGTAAGGTGGTCTCAGCAGCACAATTGAAGATGCCGCTCTGCATGCCAGCAGCTGGTAGCTAGATGCAGCTCTTGGACATGCTGGTTGGGTTCCTACCACCTCCCAGCAGCACAATGGAGTGCTCTGTCCTTGCCTGCGCAGGGAGCCTTTCTGGTACATGGGGAGGCAGCTGGGTCCCTTCCAGTTTGGGGATAGCTCTGAGCTCCATCAGTTGCTGGGGCTGACTGCAGAGCAAAGACAAGACAACCCAGGAGTAACTAAGGAGGAAAGGCAGGCTGTCCAAGCTCAAGGTGGCTTGAGGATGGATCTGTGTGTTCAGTCCTCCCTTCCCTCTCCTCATTTTCCTGCTGAAGGAATTGCTCTCTGTAAGGATGGTGGACAAGGTAGTAAACTTAAATTCTGAGGATAATCGGGAGAGACAATGGCGGACTTGACAGAGAGAGTGAAGCGCCGATGGGGTGTCTGTCTGCCCCGTTTATAATTTCTTTGTGATTTTTGGCTAGTGCTGGTCTTGTGCTGCAGCAAGGGAGAGGTTCTTCACCTCTGGATGTCTTACCTGGCCTCTGGAGGTGGCAGGCAGAGGCACAAACTTTTCTTCTCTAGCTGTTTTCTGGGATAGATGCTGAAGGCAGCAGCACGAGGCTGGCTGGCGGGGCCTGTCTTGTCCCTATGGGCAGGCGAGCAGGAGATGTTTGCAGTGGTGGGGCCAGACTCCCTTCCAACTGTGAGCTAATGCAGCTCCAGGAACAACAGCGTCTCTTCTAGTAAAAGCCTCCTTTGCTCTGCTTCCCTTGCCTAGCGTTGGATGTCTCCATTCACTCTTCCTCAGCTTCCTCCTTGGCAGGCGTAGTATTTTGAGAGACAAGGGATCTTCTGAAAGCCCTCAGATTGCTCCCTACAGGGAAGCATTCTGGCTTGGCCTGCTGGCTGGCAATCCTCTTGGGACATCCCTACATGGGCTCTTGTGGTGCTGGTGTCCTCTTCCACATGGCTCTGGGAGCTCACTGTTTGCAGAGCCTCTCCACTCCCTGGTGAAAGTAAGGTACCTGAGACGCTTTGAGGGATGTGAAGAGAAAACCACCTTGGCAGGCGCCGCTGTCCTCTTGGCCAGCTGCTGCCTCCAATCTGGTTCTTCTAGTGTGTTCTGCTGGCTTCAGAAATATCCCTCCTAGTGAGGGGCTGTTCCTGCCTCATCCCATCAAGCCCTTCATCTTTCCGTGGGCTGAAAGACCTGGCAGGTCATTCCTTCACCCTGCCAGCATGTCAAAACCTTGGCTCGCACCCAGGACCACTGCATCCGCACAGGCTCCTGCTGGCCTCCAGGCTGAGCCCCTCTGGCTGCAGGGCCATGCTACGGGCAGGTGGGGCAACCATGAGCTGGGTTTGTGTGTGCGAGCATCAGAGACTTGAGGGAGGAAGACAAGGAGAGGTGGTTCATTGGACATGGAGGTGTATTGGAGCCAGAGCTGCAAACGGTGCATGTTTTAGGAGAAAAGCAGGATTTCTGTTGAAACTGGAAGTGCTGGAGCCTCTGGCCAGGCTTGGGGTGGGGTGGGTGCATGGGGCAGAGCTGGCTCAGACCTGCTGAGGAGGGGATGAAGAGCCACCAGGCTTGGGGAGCGGGGTAGGGGATGGCCATGGTGCACGTGTGCAGCCGCTGTGCCTGCTGGAGTGAAGCTGGGCTGCTGGGCTGAGCCTGGCATGGGACGGAGGCAGCTCTCAGGGTTAAGTGCTTGCAGCCTTGTGAACACAGGGGGAGTTTCCTGTTGCTGCTGGGCAGGAGGAAGCTGCTTCCAGCTGTGGAGCGGAGGGGTGCTGGAGTGAAGGCATTGGCCAGGGAGGAGGACCAGGCTGCTGGCTGCTGAGATGTGGCTCTGCTGAGCAAGCACCTCCTGGTGACGGGGCTGGCAGGGAGCACTGAACCCTGCTCCTTGCACTGGTGGCTGCTGTGGTGGCCCCATAAGGTGTCAATGATGCCAGTGCCCGCACTGGGCTGTGAGCCCTCCTGGCCCGTGCCCCAGGGCAGTGTGGTGGCCCTGGACTGGGGAGCAAGGGTGCAGCTGAGCTGGGTCCCTCCCGCAGGCTAATGGAGAAGTGAGGGCATGGTGCATGTGGCAGCAAGACAGCACTTTGGTCATGGCGCTAGGTGGGACCCCTCAGTGGGAAAGGGGAGCTTGGTAATGTCCATGACCGCCAATCCCTCCACCCGAGGCTGGGCTGGACTGACTGGGATGCAGCTAGCTGCTGTGCTGTGGAGCAAGCTGGGAGCTGAGTTGGTAGCATCCACTCATCTCCTGAAGGTGCCTGGCAAGGAGCCTGACCAGCCTGGCTACAGACAGCAGCCTCCAGCATGGAGCTGGTGCCTGAACAGGAGCCTGGGACCCAGCAGGTCCAACTGAGCTGACGAGAGGCTCCCGCTAGGACAGAGCCTTGGCAAACTCGCAGGCCTCCTCCCTGTAGGAAGCATCACAAGAGGAGGGATTCGAACAGCCCCAAGCGTGAGCTCAGGGACCTCAGTTACTGGCATCATGGCCCTTGTGATGGTGGAGGGAGGACTTGGCTGTTGCAGGCAGCTGTATTTGCTGGGAGGGGCATGCTTCTTGTCCCCTCCAGCTCCTGCAAGGAGGCTGCAGCGTCAAGGTCTTGGCCACTTGCTGCATGTCTATATATAAAGAAATGACTGCAAAGCCTCTGGCTTTGCACCTCCATCAGGTGTCAGACTTCTGCTTCTTACAGGGGTAAAGGGAGTAGTGTTTGAAGGGAGCCATTGAGCATGTGTCTAGCTTGGAGAGTAATCCAAGGGCTGTCACTGAGTCTCTGGGTGTCCTGGCCTTCAGCTCTTTCTCTTCTGAAGACCTGGGTGCAGCTTCTGGAGGTCTCATGCAGCTGGGGTAGGGAACATGGGTCTGCATCTCCACTCCTGGATAACTTTGCAGCAAGACTTGCATTGTCTGTGCCATCCAGCGCAGGGGTCGGGCAGCCTGATGGCTGCTTGGCAGTTAGGAAACATCCTGTTCCCCCTCCCTGCCAGCTGCTATCTCAGCCTGGAGTGACCATCTCAACATCTCTTGCATGCTTACAGCCTGCAGGGGAGACCTGACTCTGGCAAGAGCCCTGGTGGAGAGGCTGGCAGAATTGCCCTTGCCAGTGTGACAGTGGTGCATCAGCCGCACAGGGTCTAGGTGAGCTCCAAAGCCTCTGCCAAACCAGATGCTTTGGCTGTGGGTGCATCTATTCCTTTGCCCAACTGACCTGGGACCTTGCTTCAAGAAAGTCTGCCTGTCCTTGGACGAGGTTTCGTCTTAGTGGGAGAGTGCCATGCATGGGGGTTGGAGCTGGTCTGGGAATACTTCTCTTGCCCAGAAGTGGTGCATGTGCTTGGGAGGGGAGCATCTAGCCAGGCTTGTTTAGGCAAGGGGACAACCTTGCCGGGATGGTCTTGTTTCACACTGGGCTCTGCCTCTTTTTCTAGCCATCTTAAAGCAAAGTCCGTTGTTCTGCTGGTACCCAGAGCCCTGAAGGTACCTGCTGCTCCTGATGCCTGTCCGTGCTGAGGCCGTGCTCCCCTCCCACCAGCTGGGGAGGGAGGATACAGGGGGTGGCTGCTGCATTTCAGCTCCCTTTGCAGACAGCAGCAGGACCAAGCTCCGCTAGCTGCTCCTGCCGCTGGATCAGTGCTCAGTCAAGTGGCACAGACTCATCTCCTGCTGCTCTTGGGCATGAAGCTGCTAACTCAGCCCAGCCTGGCGTCTTGCAGACCAAACGGGAGCATCTGGATGTTTGATGCTATTCCACTGGATGTTGCCAGCTTGCTGCATCTACTGACAGGCTGGGAAGTGTTCAGTCACTGTTCCTGTGTCTGCTTGCTGGGTCCCCATCCAGCAGTCCTTCTTCAGCGAGGAGCAGGCCTGAGCAGTAGATGGGGCAGCAGTGACCTGCCAGTGGACCCTCTGAGTCTTGCTGGTTTGCAGCTCTACCAAGTTCTTCCCATGATGTGGTCTGCCTGGAGCCTCTTCTGATGGCTGGGTTGTGGCTTAGGAAGTTTCGTAGGTCTCTTCTGCGATGGATGAGCCAGTTCTTACCTGGTGTGTGTCATGTAGAGGTGGTCTGGTTTCAGTGTGTGGTCCTGAGATGCCCCTTTCTGCTGGGTGAGGGCAGAGTGCCCACTGCCTTGGGGTGCTGCATGCCCAAAGCGAGCCTCCTCTGCCCAGCCTGGGTGAGGGCACAGATGTAAACTTGGGGTGTGTGGGGGAGCAAGGGCGTGCTGGGAGAGGAACAGCCCCTCCTTGTGGCATGCCTCTGCAGTGGTAAACACCATGGATAGCTTGGTGGCGAGGAGCTTTCCTGGCTGGAACAGCAGTGGTCTGCGTGTTGTGGTGAGCTGGAGCCAGGCATGGGTGTGGATTTGGAGGCTGCCTTCTGGTTGTGCCAATGGGCAGAAAGTCCTTGAGGTGGTGAGGCAAGCCCTGAGATGGGGTATAGCTTCTTGGACATGTGGGATCCCACCGTGCTCCATAAGTGTGGACCTGGCTGGGTCCCAGCGCCTGGTCAGCCTCAGCCAGTCCTTGCATGAGCCACCAGAGCTGGCCGGTGAGGGGCTGGCGTGCCAGGCAGTGCCAGCACGGTGCGGCCCCAGGTTGGGATGCTACTCAATCAGTATTTGGGGCTCACCCTCGAGCCTCCTCTCCCATGCTGGAGACATCTTGGCTGGGTGTACCTCGTGTGGCCTGGAGGAGCTGAAGGTTTGGGCACTGGTTGAGATAATCCCACATCATGGACCTCTGGCATGGCTTTCTCTTCCAGATGCGCTGGTATCCTCCCTCTGAAGCTACCCAGCAAGGATGGAAGTCTCGTCAGTTTTGTTAGTTCGTTAGTAAGTAATTAATTACTCTTGGAAGCTAGGTCCTTGTCTTCCTCGTCCCTGGGGACCTCGGACCCTTGTGGGGAGGAGGGATGGGAGCTGGGGCTCAGCCCCTCAAATCCACCCAA
This sequence comes from Butorides virescens, assembly GCA_017310255.1. Classification (NCBI taxonomy): domain Eukaryota; kingdom Metazoa; phylum Chordata; class Aves; order Pelecaniformes; family Ardeidae; genus Butorides; species Butorides virescens. The sequence goes on along the minus strand of JADKXX010001447.1, from coordinate 43,121 downwards.
GGATGTGGTTGGGTTACATTGATGGGCAATGGGGCCAAACCCACCCACCAAGCCCCAGGGTGGGGAAAGGGCTGCAGGTGATGCTCGGGGAGCAGATCCAGCCGGGCCCTGCTCACCGCTGCTCTTCTCCCGCAGTGTCTCTCCTCAGCTTGTGTTCCTCCTCCTCCCTGCCTCTCCGCGGAGGGATGTGCCAGGGATGATTGCTCAGACTCCTCTCGGTTTGGTTTGCGGCCAGCGGACAAGGCGCCTGGCCCTGGTGTGTTACCCCCTGGGGCTGCAGTATCCCCCCCCTTCCCCGGACTGTGAAGCCACCCCAGCCCCCCCGCTGCAGGTGGCATGCTGCCTCCATCCCTGGGACATCTTCCCCCCACTGAGCTTTGCCATCCGGCTGTGCCGAAACTCAGCCAGGGAGCTCTGTCCTGGGCTTCCCCGGGATCGCCCTGCCCTGGCAGCTCGGCTGAAGGAAATGAAAGGCAATGGGTTTTGCATGTTTTCTGGCATGAATTAAAACACTTAACTTGTGTATGTGTGAGTGTAAGTTTGTTTGTTCTAGCGTTTGTGTAGCTGTTAGCAACAGGTCTTGGCCCAGCGGATTGATCCATCAAGGTTTTCCTCTTGCTTCGGTGAAGACTTGGCTTTGAGAAGTACTAACTGTCCTTGTCTCACCCCTTCTCCCACCTCTGCCCGCCCCTTCCCTGTATGACCAGAAGAATTTGAAAAATGTTTCTTTTTGGGTTTTTTTTGTTGTTTTGGTGGTTCCCCCCTCCCCCCAAGTACGATGCACTGGGTTTCTATTCTCATCCATTCTTCTCCCGTTTTAAAGTCAGGGTTGGTTTTTTTTTCTTCAGACTTCTATATAAAGAACAGCTGTAAAATATCTAACCTATTTTTTTTTGTTTTTTCCACATCTTTCTGATTGGAGAACCTCCAGTCCTGCCAAATAATCTGTCATCCTTATGGGAATACCGAACAAAAAAAATTACGAGTATTTTTGTACCATGTGTAATAAGGAAATATTTATGCATCATAAAGAATTTCTTGTGTGTTTGTGTGCAATTAATTATTATTATTAAAGAGAAATTGTAATCCTATAAGTTAATGTTTAGTTAAAAGCTTGACCGAGAAGGGTTGTCTTCTGTAATGATGATTCAGTCAGGCATAGTAAACAAGAAATTGTGCAATTTTTGTTTTAGCATCTTCTGGCTTGGTATTGAAGTGCTTTAAGTATTATCTGACCATGGTTGTCCCACTTGTATTAAAGGGTTTGAGAATAAGTTGCTCTATCATTACTGATCATATGAGAATGTGAAACTGGATAATATATGAAATGCAACAACAACAACAAAAAAATGCCCAGAGGCTGCTGTGATTCCTTTTCTGTGGTCCCTTGTGTTTTCTTTTGGAGGGGCTGGGATGCTTCAGGCCTGGTGGTACCCGCACCCCTTCCCTGCCCACTTCCTGGGGGTGTGGGCTGCTCTGGGATGCTGATGAAGCAGGACTGGGGAGCGGGAAAGGGCAAGCCCTTGCCTCCAGAGGCCTGTGTTGGAGGGGCTGTTGAAGCTGAGCTTGTCTGGAGGCCTCTAAGAGGGCAACCCTGAGCTTTTTTTTTTGGGCATTTTTGGGCCTCTCCTCCCTGCCAGCACCCTTCATCCCCACCAGCTGCATGGCAAGGCAAGATGGCCATAGAAGGCAAATGTCCTCTGCAGCATCGCCCAGCTCCTCCTCCAGTGCAGGGTGCCCTGGCTGGGGCTGCTGGCTCGTTTTCTGGCCTTATCTGTACCTGCTAAAACAGCCCTGGGAACCGCGGGGCTGGGGGTGGTTGTCCTGGCAGGGTGAAAGCAGGGCTTGAGGTTACAGCGGGAGCTGCCTGCGGATGCGCTGCCTAAATCCCAGCAGGGGTGCCCCGGGGGTCTCCCTCCTGTACCAAAGGGGGCCCCGTGGCCGGGCTCGGAGAGTCCCTGCGCTGGGGTGCCCCTGAAGCCCTCCCACGCAGCTTCCAGCCCCGGGGATCTGAGTTTCCTCTTCCCCAGGGTTTCAAGGGCAGTGCTGAGCTTGGGTGAGGAGCGGGGGGGGGGGGGGGGGGGGGGGCGGGATTAAAAAAAAAAAGTAAGAAAAAGCAAAAAGTTTGTCTAAAAATAGCCCCGCTGGCCACTGTGCCTGGGAACGGGCTCGGCTGAGCTCTGCTGCTCCGGGAAGTGGCTGCGGGGTCGCCTGAGCCAGAGCAGCGCTGCCAGCCCCTTTCCCCACGGGAAACCCCCGCCCACCGCCCAGGCAAAGCTGGCTCCTGCCTGCATCCCGGCTCCTGCCTGCATCCCGGCTCCTGCCGGGCCAGCTCTCCCCTGCCGGGTCCATCCTTATCTTGCAGCTCTGCTCACCTAAGCGGAAACACCCCGGAGAGCAGTCAGGACCGGCGATGGGAGCGTGCAAGGCTTTAAATTATAGAGGAGATTTTTTTTTTACTGTTAAAAAAAAAAAAGCCTTTAGCACATGCATTACCATGGCCAGGCAATGAATAATTTATGCCCGGCTCTATTAAGCTTTTACTCTGGGACCTGCACAACGTGGCTTGCCTCGGTGCTAAAGTAGGTCACGTCTGCACCAAGGGTCCCGGGCGTCCCCCTCCCCGGCCAGTGCGAGTGTGTGCACACACGTGTGCTCTCGCTGCCTCCATCCATCCGTCTGCCTCTGTCGGTGGGTGCCTGTGATGCCCTTGCCCACCCCCCTCTGCTCCCACTCGTGTCCTGCTCAAAGAGACTCTCTTTGGGCAGTGGTTTGGGGACAGGGAATGGCCCTGGCCTGTGGGTGGGATGAAGCTCCAGGGTGGAGGGTGGCTCTGGATGGGGCACAGACTGAGGGCATCGCTGGAAAAAGGGGCGCAGGCTGCTGGCACCCGGTTCCTGTGGTCCTGCCAGGCAGTGGCCATAGGAGAAAGTGGCCAGAGAAGAGAGGAGGTGGCATTGGGGCTGGGAGAAGACAGAATGGGGAAAAAAAAGGCTGGATTTGGCACACTTTCATTTTACATTTTCCTGGCAACTCCCCCTCTTCCTTGTTTTGAAAGTGGGACAATAAATAAATAAATCTGGGAGCTCTCGGCCCATTTTCTCCCGAAAGCGCTGTGCTCCACCACAGCGTGTGATCCAGGTACTGCAGCAAGGAGCACTTCGGGAATGGAAAATCCAGCTGCTCTGATGCAAAAAGGCTGCTCAGCGTGGTGGCGGTGGACGAGCTGCTGCAGAGCTGGCCTGGTCCTCCTTTTGATCCGATTAACGCTCACAGCAGGCAAAAGCATCTTCAGGGAAGCCAGTGGGAAGCTCAGATGCAAAATTCAACCTTGGCTTGGAACACGAGCTGTAGGAAAGGAGACAGCTCACTGAACACCTGAATTCACCTGGGGACCTGCTGGTCACAAGAGACCGCAGAGCTCCCGTCTCTGAGGTCAGGAGTGCCTCATGGCACTGATGCCTCCCCTCGTGGTCCTGCACACCTTTGCTGATGACCAAGGGTGTCCAGAGGCAGCTCAGTTGTGCAGGCTGCATGACCTGGTGCCTTCAGCTCATTTCTACGGCAAAGGCTGATGAAGAGCAATTCAAACAGCTTCTGCAAAAAGGTCAAAATGGCTCCTGCAAATCCCAGCAACTTCCATCTGCTGGCCTGGACCGGCAGCGCAGGGAGAAGAGCCTCCATCACCATTCCCTTTCCCCAAGGCATCCCTCCTTGCTTGGGCTGAAGCCTTTCATGGTTGAAGACCATTTTGACCTCAGGACAAGTGGAGGACACCTCTTGTGAATCGCCAAGGAGGGGGGCAGGGATGTCTCCAAACCTGAGCTCCACCCTCTGTGCTGTTTCTCCACTCAGTGCCAGTCCTGCTGGTGGCCTCTTTTCTGCAGTTAAACTCTACCCAGCTGTTCAGAAAGCCAAACTCCATGGGACCCCTGAGGGCCTCTCAGTTGTCTGCCCATTCAGTGGACATCAATGGCCACAACCATGAGAAGCCGTCTCCAGTGGCCCCAGATCCATGCTGCATCAGGAACCACCAAAATTTCCAGCTTTAGCAGCTACCACTCCCAGCTGACTTCCAAGAAGCTGCAATTCACGTGACGTCAGTGGGATTTCTCTGGCAAATATGCATGGTGCAGCCCCATGGGGATGAAGAGTAGGTCTGCTGCGGGGCCAGGGAGCATCACAGGCACTGGCTCTGTGGAGCCCCAGCCTGGCCGCGGCACATGGCTGTATAAAAAGAAAGGCCAAGCTGCTTGATGATGGATGAACTTGGTAGCACACCTCTGGAAGAGGCAGGCTTGGCTGGTGGGTGTACAAGCAGGCTTGCCCAGGCCAGCAACGTCACAAGGAGAGCAAAAAGAGCTGGGAAATGATGGAGGAGGAGCAGGGAGAAGAGCGAATCATAGAAGAATCATAGAATCGTTGAGGTTGGAAAAGCCCTTTAAGATCATCAAGCCCAACTGTTACCCTAACCCTGCCATCCCGCCACTAAACCCTGGCCCTAAGCACCTCGTCTGCCCAGCTTTTAAATATCCCCGGGGATGGGGACTCGACCCCTTCCCTGGGCAGACCCTTCCGGTGCCTGACAGCCCTTGCGGGGAAGGAATTTTTCCCAATGTCCAACCTAAACCTGCCCTGGCACAACTTGAGGCCATTTCCCCTTGTCCCATAGCCCATTCCCTGGGAGCTGAGCCCAACCACGTCTCCGGCTCCCCCCTCCTGTCAGGCAGTTGTAGGCAGCGATAAGGTCTCCCCTCAGCCTCCTCTTCTCCAGGCTCAACACCCCCAGCTCCCCCAGCTGCTCCCCAGTAGCCTGGGGCTCCAGACCCCTCCCCACCTTCCTTGCCCTTCTCTGGACACGTTCCAGCAACATGACGTCTTTCCTGTAGCGAGGGGAGAGCACACCGCCTGCTCCTCATCTTGCACTGCCTCATTGCACAGTACCCCCTCTCATGAGTTTTGGTTACCTGCTGGGCCTGGATATCACCACACTGTCTTGCAGCTCCAAAAAATACCTTTTCTATCTGTCTGCCAGCTGCCTGCTTGTTAAATTAGTCCCCAAGCCAGCAAGAAGTCTGTAGAGGGTTGGAAATGGCATCCCCAAAGGGTGAGTACAGAAAGCCATGGGTGATGCTTAACAGACTGCAAAGGGGCCACCTAAGTCTGTAGGGCCAAACCACACCCTGCATGGTAACTGCTGGTGAAGGGTGGGGTGTACCAGCCCAAATGTGATGGACCACAGCCCAGAAGGGCTTTGGGAGTCAAGGTGCTGCTGTGATGGGCTCGTGTGCGAAAGCCTGTAATACCCTAAGGGTGAACGGGTAGCTGGGGGGTTATTTATCATCAGAGTCGCCTCCATCCTGAATTTAAAAAAAAAAAAACAAATGTGGGATCGGGCCAGATCCTTGAAGAACAAAAGCCGCTCTGAATCAGTAAGGCTTTATGTGGCGTCGCTATTTCTGACGGTGGGACGGGAGAGGTCCTGGCAGCCCATGTTGAGCCTTAACGAGCTTCACAGTACAGTGGGAAAGCCAGGAGGTGGCATCCGAGACCTGAGCAGATGAAACCAGGACACTCTTCCCAAGCAGGAGCTTAGCGGGTGGTTGCAGCTTGGGACAGTGGAGAAAACATGCATAGGTTCTGTCCTGCACCTTCCTCTTCCCCTTGGGATGGGAAGAGCACATGAACTTTAGACAAAGAATCTCTGTATTAAGTTAATAGAGGAAAATCTTTTTACTTTTCTGGTCCTTGTTACCAAAAATATGCTGAATCTCAGTGGGCTTGCTGGGGAGGAAGGGGCAGTGCCCATAGCCCAAACCTGGCTGTGGTGGGACCACCACCAGCACTGACTCAGGCCAGACATGGCTTGGTCCAGCTGAGCCTGGGAAACCCCTGAGGATGGGGATCTCCCTCTTCTGGGCGCCTTTCCCCATGCATAGCTTCTGGTAATACTCATTTAATGAAAAAAAAAGAAAATGTAACAGTTTTATGTGATGACATGGCGAGGACGCATTCGGCTCTTTTTAGGCATGGGGCAGAGGGGTCCACCCAGGCTTGGCGGTGGGCTACCTGGTCCAGCTCTTTTTTACAAGCAAGGTTGGGGACTGAGCTGGCCAGGAGCACCACCATCACCCTAGGAGGGTGTTGTGTCAGACGGCAGATGGCACTAGGAGGTTAGCTCAGGAAGGACAGAGCACATTGGGATGCCTGGAGGGAGCCGAGGCCACTGCTGGACTTGCAGAGCTCATTCTGTGATTCTGTGACTGCACAGCTGCTGGGCAGGAGACTGAGAGCAGCAGCCCAGGACCCTGGGGCAGGGAATCACCAGTCCCTCATGAAAACCTCCAGGTTTTCCAAATACCTCCAACACACCCTACCCCCTTGGTCTGGGACATGGAAAACAGGAGAAATCTGTGATGCAGACGGATTGGAGTCTCCAGGGTGTTTGTCCTGCTGCAGAATCCACAGGTCTCCCCTTCCCTCCATTTCCCACACTCTCTAGGCATGGCAGACCAAGCATGCTTGGGCTTCATCCACTGGGGCTTCACCTGGTGGGCTTCATCTGCTGGCCTTCACCTGGTGGGCTTCACCCACTAGGCTTCATTATGATAGACACACTCCTTTCATCCTCCTCTGTCTCTCAGGAGTGAGTAGGAACTCCTCAACCTCTCCCGGGGCCCAAATCACCATGCTGCTCACCCAGGATGGACATTTCAACAGGCAAAGGGAGGATGCTAGCTTGCATCAACGTGTCAAAGCCGAATGGCTGGTGCAGCAATTATTGACTATGACTGATGTATTTTCATCTGCCCTTCGTCGTCTTGGTGTCTGGTGAGGACTGGGTTGGTTGCTCAAGAGTCTGTGGTGACAGCTTAGTCCCCCTCATACTCTCTCGGTGAGGTGAGTACCTGCCATCCTCCGCAGGGGCTTTCCCCTCTCTGCTGGCAAAGACCGCAAAGGCAGCCCTCTGTCCACCACCAGAGGTAGGTTGAACTCACGCAGGGTGTGCTGGAGTCTCTCTGGAGATCTGCCAGCCCCACCAGAAGGCAGACAGAGTCTGATCTGAGAGGCTCTCATAGAACCTGCCAGCCTTAGGGACTGGTGCTGGGGGCCCATGAGCAAGGCCTCAGGTACATGCTGTGGCCTGTTGGGTGGTTTCCAGCTTGGAAATCATGAATACTGACAAGTGCTGGAATTCCTCTTGCAGCTGGCTTTTTGGGATGCTTCCCCAAGGCAGCAGGGGAAAAGCTGTGCACAAAGATCTAGAGGTCTGGACCATGGTACTTTGTGCTGCCTCTCCAGAGGTGGTACAGAGCTGCACGGAGAAAGCACGCACATCTTAGGATTGCCATTGACTTTGAGGTTACTGCGAGTTCTCGGCACCAGCAGCAGTGGCCACAGCTTGTGTATGGCCTTCTGGGAGAGAAAGATGAAGGGAAGGAGTGAGCTTAGAGGGGTTTTGGCAGAAAAGCCTGAACCTTGCCAACGATTGGGAGAGGCTGTCAGCTCTGCTCTGCCCATGGTGTCCCTGGTTTCCACCTGAGCTAGGTCATGCCCTGCTTCCCCCAGCAAGAAGCATCATTGCTACCCAGCTCCAGGAAGACCAAGTAGCTGCCACGTCCTCCCTGCCAGGGGCTGGTTGAGCTCTGCTGATGCTCCCAGGAAGTCTCTGCACTGGTGGGTGGCCACGCATGGCACTTTACAAGGTGCCTGCTGGTGCAGGTGGCTGCCAGCCAATTCATCCCAGCACCTTACCTTGGGAGCAGGTTCTGCTAATGCAGACAGTCTGAGCCACGGGTGCCACCATTGGCCAAAGTCAACAGTGTTCAGCACTACTTCCACATGCCTGGCTCCATAGGGCACCTGATGGTTTGAAAGACAGCCTGATAAGATATCCTCACATTGCAGGAAGCTTTGTGCCTTCATCCACCTTCCTCGCAGTCACCTGCAGCTGGCGGTTTTTCTTTCCAAACCCAGACCTGGCTGCCATGAGGAAACACAACTTCTGTGCCAGAGGACCACTTCCCGAAAAACCAGGGGTGAATAGAAGGCAGTGGGACCCGGGTGGAAACTGCTCCTTGGGACTGGGCTTCCCTTCCAAGATGTTGCAGCATGAGGGTGTGAGCGTGTGGCCCTTGCGCTGCCCAGGAGATGCCTGTGGACTTGGGAAGCAGGTGTCCCCCAGTCACACCTCCACCTGGAGAAACACACTCCAGAGCCCTGACTGGCTCTTGGGAACCCACCATCCCTGCAGAAGACCTCCACCACCCTGTCTGTGAGGCCAGACCACCCAGCAAAAACCTTTTGGTTTCCACCCTCACTCTTGACTGGATTAAGACCGGTTGTGATGAGGGCTTTACAGACGAAGCAGCTGAGACCTTTGGGCCTGGGAATCACTACCCAGCCTAATTGCTGTACTTTTAGAAACGCATTCAGGGCTCTGAAAGGGGCCGGATGACACAGTTACAATATTTGGCCATGCTGCTGCAGCTGTAATGGTTTATTTCTTTTTTTTCTCCCCAGCTATGTGAACTGGTCTCTTTGCCTTCACCCACAAACATTCTGTCTTTGAAAACAGAGCAAGGTGTTCCTCTAGAAATCAAGGCATTTATTGGCCTCACCACCACCACACTGTGCCCCACAGCCCAGTCTGTACAGGGATATTAATTAAGAGGAACAGCTCCAATCCCAGGGGCTGATTTCTGCAAGAAAACCACTCCCAAACAAATCCCTGACCCCAAGTCATGGCTATCCTGATCCTGAACCAGCCCTTGAGTTCATGTCCTGAGCACATTGCAAGGCTGACAAGGCCCAAACAGGATTAAGTTTGATTAAAGTTTAAATTTGGGTTACCTCTGCAGTGTGGGCACTTAGGCATGGGCTGAGAATCAGTATGGAAATACTGGCTTTTCATGGAAGTTGGCACGCTGCCTCTTTTGGGGCAGTTTAAGGGAATTGGAGTGGGATATTTCTCTGTAGCGGATCAGCCTGGCTGTGACAGTATATTTCTGCAATGCAATAACTGGATTTCAGCAGATGCATCTTAAAATGACCCTTTCTTTGCTTGAGCTGAGCACTTTGGCATGGACCCCTTCATATTTGCCAAAAAAGGCTTTTCTGGAAATCCCAGGGACCGCTGGGCCTGTCGTGTTTTGGTTTCTTTTCTCAAAAAAAATGCTAGTTCTGAAAAATTTGGCCTTGTTACCGACAGAAGAGTTACAAGGGCATCTCTTGGGAAGATGCATCGAGTTCACGTGATGGATTTGGCTTTATAATAATAAATAAACAGGAGAGCTTATATCCAATACATATAAAAAATGGTGGTGGTGGAACCTTAAAAACTATTTTAGTATTTAACTAAGGCTAAAAGTCCTTTCTTATCATTTAACCATTTAAAATTACTACCTTTTATTTCTGACAGAGAGGTCCTGTGGCTGGGGAACAACCAACCACCCCTCCTTGGGAAAGGGGAGCGGAATTCCAGTTGGATACAAGGGCAAAAATTCACATTGAGAGCGGTGGAGCTGCTGGACAGGGGGGAGAGAAGTGGGGGGGGATCTTCACCTTTGGAGACCTTCAGTGTGCACCTGGTGGACCGAGACCCTTGAACTTTCTTTGATTCTTGCAGTTTGTGGGGATGTTGCATGCGCGAGGGCTAAGTGGGTCTGGCTGGAGACCAGACCAAGGCTAAGACCTCTGGCTGAACAGAGGCCACATTCAGTAGGAAGTCATTTATCACTTAATACATGTGGATGAGCAGATTTTTGCTTTAAAATGCAAGTTTCTAGCTCAGAACAAAGCATACCCGCTGTTTTAGGGGTTACATTCATTATACCCACCAAACGCAGCCAATGTTTTCCAGAGGGTTTAAGCATTACTTGGTGTACAAGTGCTTCTTGGTGTTCACTCCTCATCACAGCTGCCCTTAAAAAAAGCACTATATAAAAGAAAACTGGAAGCCAACAGTTGTTTAAACTGTTTATGTTCTTAAAAAAGATTATTACGCACACATCCAAAGCCAGTAAGCAAACCTGGTGAGCCTAAAGAAAAGATGCTGCGGTTAAGAGAAAGGCAATCGGTGGTTTTGTATCAGATCAGGATAAAACTGCAAAGCCCAGAAGGTTCCTGAACTAGAAAGTGGAAGCAAACACCAGTGGCACCCACGGAGGATGGTGTTGAGTGAGCCCTGGAAAAGACCATGATGGGTTACCTCACGTTTTTCTGAGCAGGCATAGTCATGGCTACGGACCTTTTGTTTCTGGGCTAGGTGTTAGGCATGAATGTTAGCTCTGGAGCTTTTGCAGCTCCGAAAGACAAATGAACAAAGTCAAAGTCAAGGTGAGGAAGGGGAGAGTTGGGCTGGGCTCTTCAGTGTAAAAACATCCCCAAGCCACCACACCTAATGCTTTCTGTAGCCGACTCTGGAAAATCATATTGTTATAACTACTTCCACTTAAATTCACGTTTCTTCCTCCCAGTATAACCTTCTTGCACAGGCAAGGCAGGGCACCGGGCAGCATTTTGGCACAGTTGCAGAGAAGACCCAAGTGATAGAGCTGCCAAGAAGTAGTGAGGAACAGCATCTCCAGAGCCCGTGATGGAGGAGAGCTACTAGGAGAGAAGATATCTGCCTTCCCGAGATAATGCATGGATTAGGGATGCATGGAGCAGGGATGCATGTCCTTCCTTGGACAAGACAGGTCCAAAAAACCATCCCAGAAAGAACCGAGGAACCAAGTGGGGGAAACCAGTTCTGTGTCAACCCAGTAATCTGTGTGTGCTGCAATTCTTGCCTGGCAACAGATCTTGAGGGCAGACACTCCTCAGAAAGGCAACTCATGTCAAGACAGCATCTGACAGTCGTTGGTTCTACATACGGAGATCTACCCTGAGGTGTCCTGACTTGCCCACAGAAATCCCACTGATGCTTAAAGCAGAGACTTAGACTAAACCTGGGAAAACCCAACCTGTTCTGAGAAGAGCATGGGGCCGGAGAAATGTGCACGCTCATCGACAGCACCTGAAAGTACACCTTCCTCCGTGCCGCTCCCTCCTGTGGATTTGGGACAGGTTTCCATATCCCTTCTCTCTGCCACCTGCATCCCATTCTTTTATTCTTTTTCTAGGATCTCCTGCTACTGTGGCTATTCCTGGTCACTATTAAAATGTGCATTAACTCTTTGTGGGGAAAACAGTCAGCTGTTTTAAACAATTTTGAAAATGTTTTCTTTTTTTTAGGGAAGAGCAAATCTAGACTTTATACCAGCATTGCTGCCTGCATGACTGAGGCTGTTAGGAGCCAAGCTTGGGCTAACAAATGGCAAAGCGTTCTGCAGGAAAACACATATTTTGGTAAGGAAACGCTACAGGGACAGTTTGGTTCTAAATAAGATCATTGAAAATAATCTTACAAGAAGATGAATATAGGAAAGTAAAAGTAAACTCACAGAATGTATTTTCCCCATTTGAGGAAGAAAATCCCTCTCTGTGCCATTATGCGTTTAAATCAAATTTCTCTTAATAACTGCACAAAGCTCTCCAGCAGAGAGCAAAACTGAGCTGGTGACTCAGGCACATTGCACAGGACCTGGGTCATGCTTGACTTACACATAAGTGGCCACTTCAGATATTTTTCCAGTGTGAAAAAAAATACAAAACTAAAGGCCTGGGTTTCATTTGCCATAGATGAGCACGCTCAGACTGCTGCAGGCTATTTGGGACGTTTCTGTGACTCATGCTATCCCTTGCCTTGCTCTCATTGCTCCTTGTCCCAGCAGACCAGAACCCACCCTCCTGGGTGAGGCTCAAGAACCAGAATGAAAGGTCTGCCCCGGGGGTGCTCATCCTAGTGCCAACAGTGGCAACCTGCAGGAGCAGGAGGTTCTAGAGAAGCTGTAGGGACTAGAGGAGGGGGGGACCCGACGGAGCCTGAGCACTTGAACAGTGATGGGTAATGGCAGGTATTTGTTAGGTTGGTGCTGGCTCCCAGCCACCACCTTGCTCGTTAGGTGTCTCAACGCAACCTTTCTGCTTCAGTCCAATGAAAACAACAGGCAACTCGGCCCAACTCACAGTAGCAACAAAAAAATTCCTCTGCTGCCTTCTTGGAGGGGATTACCCTCCTCCACCCATGGAACCACACCATGCCTTTCCCTTTGAGTCATCCTTGTCTGCAGCAAGGCTGGGATCCTCTCATCTTCCTTGGCTGAAGTCTTTTGGAGTATTCCAGCAGAGACAGAGGGCCCTGGGCTGATTCACAGCTCTGAGAAACCATTTTCTTCCAACCCAGCAACTCTTTTGCCTTCTGAGGTTCTCCCCGGCCTTGCTCCTCCAAAATCACATGGGCTCCCTTCCCCATCGGCTGTTTCTCAGCTAAGGAACACAATGCTGGTTATGTCCATGTCAACGTGGACTTCACCTAGGAGCTATCATGGGTGTCAGCTTGGTGCTCCAGGCTGTGCCTGGGACACAGAGTCTCCATGTGTGCTAAGAACATGAAACATAAGAGGTTTCAGTTGCACATGCGGAAGAACTTCTTTACTTTGAGGGTGACGGAGCCCCGGAACAGGCTGCCCAGGGGGGTTGTGGAGTCTCCTCTCTGGAGATATTCAAAGCCCGCCTGGATGATGTCCTGTGCACCCTGCTCTGGGTGAGCCTGCTTGAGCAGGGGGGTGGGACTGGGTGATCTCCGCAGGGCCCTTCCAACTCCTGTCATTCTGTGATTCTGTGTAATCCTGCAGGAATTCTTGCTAGAGAAGTTGGTACAGCAAACTCCATTTGTTAACTACAGAATTGCCCCGAGGCTCAAGCAAGCAGCATCTGTGTGTTAAAAAACTGCTAAAGTCCCGGACAGAAACCAAAGGATTGTCCTGTATAATGCCAAGCCCCATGGTAACAAAAATCTGTGAAATCATCTTTATTGTCCTGTTGAGATCTTCTCCCACCCCTCTGCTGGTGATGGGTCTGCAGGCATCCTTACCAAACGGGTTCCCAGCAGGGCTGGGGGAACAACAGCAGAAAAACTCAAGCTACAATACCTTCAGAGGCTCACTGTAGGTTTTTAAAGCCAGCTGCCGAAAGTGCTGCCTTGGAGGAGCCATTGCCAAGATCACAAAGGCTTTGGAGCACGGCTGAATGTGGATATGTGCTCGGTTTGACTGAGGTTTGAACCCTACTCTACTCAGGTCTAAACCTACATTTTCTCTATCACCGATGTATTATGGATTTTGTGCAGTCCTAAACCACCTCCCAGAGAAATGCATAATTGAGAGAAACAAGTTTGCACCTGAAAATACAAAAATTAGTGATGTCATATTTGCTGCTCCATTTCTGAACTGAGCTAATTGGATTTAAAAGTTTTTAATGCAATGGTTTTCCCTGCCTCTGAGGCTACTTGGCACAGCGCTAGCTGCACAAAGCCACCTGTAAACATCCAGTTCAAAGGAACCGAAAGTGCCCTTTTAACCAGCCTTTTGAAAAACCCAACAACTGTAATGACAAGACATCAGAAAAATAAATTCTCTTCCCCCGAATTGCTGGCAGAGGCAGCCATGGCCAACGTTATAAGAATACCGGTGTTCAGAAATGAGCAGGTCTTGGGAAGGAGTGGTGTTGCCCTGCCAAAATGTGTTGGCAACACAAACTATAGGCAAGAGCCGAAGCGTTCTGTCAAGTTCGTTTTGTGGAGTAAGTGGTGAGCAGGTAAACAAAGACACCCAGCCGCTTAGACTTTGTGGGCGACTGCCAGCGCATTAGCAATGATTAGCTTTCTGACAGCTGTGTCTTCCAGTACACGCCTGAGAAATAGGTAATGACTGCTGGTGGCTTTACTGGGGCACACAGATGCAATGGTGGTAAGCAGAAGCGATGGACTCAGCCACAGGAGCGCACAACCTCGCAAGAGATGGGCTTAGCATTCAATTACAAAATGGTTTCTCTAATAGGACCAGCAACTTCCAACTCAATCACTGAAGACAGGAAAATGCTGGAGTGAGTCAACGCTGAAATCTCATGTGTAGGCCAACTGGCATGATGGAAAGGAGGGTGTGAACAGAAGGGCTGTGCTCGGCATCCTAAAGACCAATTAATTATCTATAGCCCGCAGGTTAGCGCCAGACTTGACATCTTCCTGGTCTCCTTTCGTCTTAGCCCAGGGACATAAAGGAGCGCCATCTGCCAAGTGTTAAAAGAGCAATCACCGTCCTGTGTCACCCATCCATCAAACAAGTCTGATGTAGCCTTCATGGGGTTTCTCAAAGCATCATCCTGTTTCTTTCGCAGCCCCAGGCTGCTTCTTCTTGCCAGGGCGTGTTGCGACCCTAAGTCAGCCAAACCCTTGGCATGGATCTCAGGCTTCCCAACACCCCACAGAGGCTGCGAGCACAACAAACCCAGGTATAAACCAGAACAGATCACTCTTCAGCTGAAGGGAACTCAAAGCAGCAAGGCTGGAATACAAAACCAAGACATTTATAAAAATTCTCCTCCAGCATTGTATCCTTGCAGGTGTCCTGCTTCCAGACTTGGGTTTAGTCAGCTCCATGGCTTTCAGTTCAAGTCTGTGTGAGGCCATTGGTCCTTTCCCATCACCCCATGCCTGCTCCCTGCTCCTCCTTGCGACTTCTTCTAGAGATGCAGCTTCTCATCTCCTTGTTGTGGCTGTTACTCCTGGGCTTTCTTCCCAGCCGGGCTCCGCTGCTCTCCAGGGAAGGAGGCAACCAGTCACTGCTTTCCAAAAGCCACATGATGTGCAAAATTAGAACAAGCAAATTGCACAGGGCTGAGAGTTGTTTGGGGGAAGCCTTGCAGATGAGCTGGTAGACTGGTCCTCCAGAGCAAGTTTCAGGGTAGGATGTATCACCATGCATGTGCAGGTCAGTTCAGCTATGCGGCAGTGGAGAAGTCACAGCCCATGAATGTCTTCTGCCACTGGGAGGAAGTCTGTAGCCCACATGCTGAAAAAAGCTGAGCATCATTGGTTGCAGTCCCACTGGTCTTCAGGCGGGTGCAGAAGAGCTACCTTGGATTCCAGCTGGCAGCCCAACATCTCTGGCTTCTGGTCCAGTGGGCTCCAGCCCACTCCCAGTGCTGGTGTGCCAGGCTTTCTGCCCAGCTCAACTCAAGCCAGCTTTCCATACACAGCCTCCCCCTTCAGCGGTTGCTTTTCCATTGCATTTCTGAAGGAATGCTGTTTGTACATCAACAGTGGGCTGGTCATGCCAAGCCCAGCACACCTTTCCAACCACACCCAGCTCTCAGTTATTTGGCCCCAAAAGGATGTTCCAGAGCATTCCTGCTGCTCACAGCTTGAGGGTGAGTATGCGAGTATGCAAACCCTACATACCTTTCATAAAAGTAATGCATTAGATGTCAGCATTAGATGGAACAAATGCATAACGAAGCCAGTGTGTAAGAGTTCAGCAGCTTCTCAGCTCCAGAGGTGCCCAGAGAAGAACGTGGGAACACTAGGAACATCAAAACATCTTGTCATGGTGGTTTCCAGAAACTGGAGATACTCCAAGACTGTCTGAAATTACACTGTTAAACAACACTTGGATGGAGAAAACGTAATCAATATGTCCCTACAGACTGGTAAAGAACCACCCAAGACTGAAACATCAGAATTTTTTTTTTGTAGCCCTCAGACATGTTGAGTAGCATAAAAGAGCCGCTGAGCTCTGGGGACTCCCTGCCTCTTGCAGAGGAGACAGGAAGCCTGTAGGTGACATCAAGACCAGGGGGAACCAAACAGGCAAGCCAAGGCAGAAGTCTGGCAGGAGTGGGGAATGAGGGAGTGGGTGATTCCAAGGAGACACGTTTACTGTGTGGGTATTAGCCTTGAGGGCAAGGAACAGGGCTGCCTGCCTGTGACTCTGTACAAGACCTCAAAGGGGCAAAAAAGTTGAGAGGAAAGAGAGGAGGAGGCCTTGCAGGAGAAGAGGAGGTTGCCAAGAAGGACATTGGGGATTGACTGGGAAGGAGAACTTCTCCAAGGGTGAGATCTGGAAGTGAGGGATGTTTCTAGCGTTCCCGTATTCTTCTCCAGACACCTCTGGAGGTGAGAACTCTCACATATTGGCTTTGCATTTGTTCCATCTAATGACAACTTTTTTTCTAAGGTGTTTGCCTTATAAGGTGGCAACAACTACTCATTACTTTTATGAAAGGTATGTAGAACAGGCCATTCCTGTCCCTAGGATATCATCCCAGGGTTATAAATGGGAATGGCCACTTAGCAGTAGACAAGACAGGGACCGATTGGGAACCGTGTTTTCTCTGTGGCTGAAGATTTCAGGGCAGTGATGTTGTGATGTCCTTGGGTTGCTCCCTCCCTTTGGCAGAGGTGCTCCTCAAGTTGTCAGCAGATTGGCCAGCAAGCAAGAACCGCATAAGCATCTGTTGTTAGGAGATCCACAGCCTTTGGAGAGGGGGAGTTTATCTGGACCCAGATCCTGCTGTTCTCATCAGTAAGAGGTTTCTCAGAGTTTTTCTGATGCTTCAGGAACTGGAGTTTTGTGCAGCAATCAGCCAGCCATAAGGTGGCATCAGGTTTTGTTCATATTTGTTTAATTTCAGAGCAATCTCTGGTTACTTTCTGCCGAACTGTAGGTCATGAGGTGCTCTTTGCCCTTGACATCCTCTTTGCCCTTGACATCTATCTGCCTTGGAACACAGACTAGCATCGCCACAATCCACCCTGATGGTTACCATAGATGATGTTTGGTTAATCTTCTCCCTCCGTAGGAGGAGAGCAGAGAAGGACAAGAATGTCACGAGTCTATGTACTCAGGATGAGATTAAACAAGGAGGAAAACCCTCCTGGGAGACTTCCCTGCTAGGCTTTCCATGTTTCTGGGAACACCACTGAACAGGGAACTGCTGCATTGTTCAAGGCCTTTTTGGTTACATTGGGCAAGCTCTCCTGGTGCCTGGTGCTGTCAGAGGAAGGGAAAACCTGGGTGCTGCAGCTCCCCAGGTTATCACTGCACTCAGAGCATGGCTTCTATCTGTCTTTGGGCTTTACTCTTCAAGCAGAACGCGTGCTGTCTGGGTAGATTCTTATGTCAGTGGCATCCTACCCCGCTGATGTCCAATCTCCACTGGACCCAGGAGGCATTCAAGAGCCTGTCCCTGCTCCTGCTGTACCCAAGTCCCTGCTCCTGGGGATGTTCACAGCTGGGACCACTTGCATTCATCTCATCTGCTCATGGCGCAGAGCTTGTTTCTTCCCTCAGCATCTTCCCCCTGGACATTTACCCAGACATCCTGAATTGTTTCTGTTAAAGTCTCAACCTCTTTTGCCCATATGGGCTACTGACACTGTCCAAGGGCCAAGATTCACTGGGCCCCGTCCTTGCGCTCTTGCTCCTACCTGTCTCAGAAATGGGATCCATGCCATATCAGAAACAAGAGCTTTAGCTCCTGAGAAGAGGAAGTTACTCAATTCCCTATGAGCTCTAGCATTTATTTCTAGCCCTAGGTAGTTGAATTTATTGTAAATAGGTCACCTTGATTAACAAGAAAGAATGCCAACGCATTTTTATTAACTTCCCAAACAAACCTTGAGGGGTAGGGCAACAAACCAGTCCCCAGCTTCCTCACTGCATGCGATGTTTTTGTTTCCCTGTGTTTCCTCATCTCTTGAGGGAGTGTGGTTTATGATTCATTCCACAGTGCTTAGTTATTTGCGATGTGTTTGGTGACGTGTGGGTTTTTTATGGTATTCCTTCAAACTGCTGGTGTTTCCATGTCAACTTAGTGGTGGATGGCGCAGGCATGGATTAGATATGGCCACAAAACAAAGCAAACAACTGCCTCCAGGCCGGTGCTACGAGGGCTAAAAAAGGCTGGGCTCTTCCAGGAAACACACTCCGGCAAATGACACAGCACAAGAGTGAGGCAAAAGTGCAAAAATCTCATATGGCCCAGACCTTATCTTGGAGTACTGATCCCTGCTGAGAAGCAGCTGGACCTTCCACGTAACCTCATTCCCCTGTGGGGAATGCAGTAGCTTCCTTATGCATTATCCAAGCTCTATTACTGCTCCTCCCTACCTGCCCTGTCTCCATCACACCACAGTCCAGGGTCCTCTCTCTGCCTTCAAGCCTCCTGGTAGCTAGTCGTTCTCCAGGTACGCATCTCTCGCAAAGTCTCCCTTGTTTTGTGCTCTGTTGTCCCATTTTTCTGCTTCACTCACAGGGAGCTTTCTGCTCTTTCAGCCGGTCCCCCGGGTATGAAACAGCGCCCCCCCCCCCCGACCCAAATATGCCTCATCTCTCCCACATGTACCTATCAGGACCCAGCTGCCCATGAGGACTTAATGATGATTTCAGAGAGGTCTATAGCATGAACTTGGAAAAGCATCCAGGCAGCTCCTCTGTCCTTCCTTCATCAAAAGTCATGGTCCTTTCTTATGGAAAAATAGAAATACTAGAAGCCAAACATAACGTGTTGACTTTAAGGCTGCAAGGAGACCTGATTGTGGCCTTTCAGTACTTAATGGGAGACTATAGGAGAGATAGGGAAAATTTTGTTAGCAAGGCCAGCTGGACAGGACAAGGGGTGATGGTTTTAAACTAAACCAGGGTAGGTTTAGACTGGATATAAGGAAGAAATTCTTTACAATGAGGGTAGTGAAACACAGGAAGGGGTTGCCCAGAGAGGTGGTGGAGGCCCCATCCCTGGACACATTCAAGGCCAGGTTGGATGGGGCTCTGAGCAACCTGATCTGGTTAAAGATGTCCCTGCTTACTGCAGGGGGGTTGGACTAGATGGCCTCTAGGGGTCCCTTCCAACCCCAAACATTCTATGATTCTATGATTCTATGATTCTATGATTCTATGATTCTATGATTCTATGATTCTATGACTGCACTGGTGAGTCTGGGGTTGAACGTGAGTACCATGTGGCTGGGTCTTAAACCATTCTGGAGTCAATGGTGTGTGACAAGTAGCAGAAAAAATCAGAAAAAAAGTCAAAACCACGAACAAGATAATCAGGCTTATGCAGACAGATAGCTTCAGGGTGGAACACAGAGAAAGGGATGCTGCAGTGGAGGGGAGGTAACATCACTGCCCACTTGATTTTGCCTGCGTTTGTGGAAGCAGGACTTTGCGTGTATCCTTGCAGAGGGGTGTTGGAAAGGTTGGTCGACTGCAAGGTCCAGTGGAGGGTCACTAAGGTGACTGAGACTGGAGTACATGGCATATGAAGAGATGCAGAAGGAGCTGGACTTGTCTCACAGGAGAAGAGAAGGTTTCTAGGGAATATAATTGCTGCCTTCAGCTACCTAGAGAGACGATATAGAGAAGACAGATCCAGACTTCCCTCATAGATGCCCAGAGAAAGGACAAGAGGCCACAGCTCAAATTGCAGTAGGGACATTCCAGGAAAGGAAAAAAAATTGCTTACCATAAGCATGGTGCAGCTGCGGGACAGGCCCAAAGATTTGGAAGGGGATCACCAACCACGAGAATATCATCATCAGACTGGACAAGGCCAACCTCATGTGGCTTTGAAGTGAACCCTGCTTTGGCCAGGAGACGGATGAGAGAACCCCAGTAGGTCCTTGTAGGCTAAATCTCTCCGTGATTATACAGTGATAGGTTCTGATGACTGCGTTTCTTTGTCCCACTTGTCTTGTGTTTAATGACATGAGTAAGGCTCCTGTGGGGCCGGGAAGGGTCAGATAGTTGGCCTTTATTTTGCTGCTGTGATGCATTGCAGATTAGCCCCACCTAGAGAGAGGATATGGAAAAGGACATTGGGCTCTTAGGGGCATTTAGAAACATGACTACTGGCATCATCTGCTCACCTGTGCTGGGTTAAAACCAGCCTTGAACTCAGGCAGGGATTTCAGTAGGGCATGGCTGTGGCATATGGAGGGTTGTGGATTAACCACTGACAATTAATCCAGGCAAGTCTCCGGAATGAAACACCTGCTGCCCAAGTGCCATGTTCCGCTGGTTTGGACTAAGAAGCAGATCTGGTTATAGTCCACTGATGTGCAGCCACAAGCACATGCAGGCCGACTGCTAGCCCAGGGAGCTGGTACTAGGGCTTGGCCCCCCTGAACGGTAGTAAGGCTGGGGAGGTAGCTGCCAGAGGAGATTTGGCAGTGTCTTGAGTGAAAAGTGGCCATAAAGTCGGTAAAATTGTGCTTAAAACAGCCGGGGATCAGAGCAGGCAGATGGGGACACAGGGACACTGTTACCAGAACAATGCTGTTGCATGGGTATGGCAAGGCGGGACTTACCTGGTCTTGGGGTGGCAACATCAGAGCAAGGAAGGAAGCAGTATGGAAGACTTCAAAATACATTGGCAAGAAGGTCACACTGCTTGTAGAGCTGCTTTATAACCGCAGATGTCTGGGAGAATGGTTTGTCCTTGTAAGCTCTTGGGAGCAGGACCAGAGCCCAGGGCTCTCTTCTCCTATCAGCATTGGGTTTGGTCCCCTCCGTACTTGGCACATGAGCCAGTGCTTTAACCTCTAGGCACTTACGTAAAGGTACAGAGCTCTGCCACTGTCTGACGGCTTAGCAAATCTGGCTGAAGAAGGGTGTTTCTGGGCATGTGAAGTGAGAATTAGTCATGGAGTAAAGCAAAGTTTCTCCAGGATGTGGCCTTGGCCTTGAAACCCAAACCTCCACCAAACTGTCTTTGGTGATTACATGGCAGTTTGCACCCTGCCTTTGTGTAGCTTGCAAGCTTCGGGTGATTCACACTGCCACATACGTGGGCTCAGGATATTCCAGGAAAGGACACACAAAAAAACCCCAGGTGCATGCCCAGGCACCAGCCACACAATACACATCCCAGACCCACTGTTGCTGTTCAGACAAAGCTTGTTTGCAAAAGAGGATGTTGGTAAGCTCCGTATTTCTGAAAATAAACCTGCCGTGTGGAGGGGATGTTTGGCCACCAGACTTGTGGTCCTGCCTCAGGCCTGGGGACCTGGACGGATCCAGAAGGGTACAACCACCTTTCCCAGGATGGGAGAAAGAGCATGCCTTCCTGCTCTTAAAAATCTGATGCACGATCTCTAAACAATTGTCTCACAAGGACATTTTAGATTATTCCCCGAGTGGTATTCTTCTGAGGAAAATTACATTAAATATTAATTGACGGGATGGTCTGAAGTGTGATGTCTTATCAGCATGCAAGGACGCAAGCAGGTATGGACAAGGAAGTGGGCATCTGAGGGTGGCTTCTGAGGAAATTATAACCCCCAGCTACAATACCGGCAATATCTGACCAATAAAATGATGGCATCCACAGAAAAGGCAAGGTGAGTGGTGGCACATACGTGCATGCATGGCTGGAGGTCTTGACCCAAGATCCTTGCTGCTAAAATTTATAACCAGCAACTGCAAAGGCTCCCAGGATCTTCTCCTGCCCTCACCCAGCTGGCTGGGTGGTTGGAAACGTTGGGTCCTAATATATTCCTCTATCTATCTACCCAGTGGAGCATCTTCTGAAGCATTCAGGGGACAAGGAGCCGGGGCAAGCTCTGTGGTGGTGCACTTGAAAACCCAAAACACCAAAGGAACTGTTTGGGAGGGAACGTGGGGGTGTAAATATTTAAAAAGAAGGACTGCTGATAGATATTTTGAGCTGCAGCCCTGTTGGCACATTCAGCAGCAGAGGCTCTTTTTTTTGGAACAAATCCCCTCAAGATACAATTATCCGAGGGTTTGCCTGTTTAGGGAGTTAATACCTGAAAATACAACCTTGGTGTTTTTATTTCAGAGTATAATCACCCCCACTTGGAGCCAGTCCATAGGGTTATTGATCTTCATATACAGACTTGATCTGAATCTAGGTCTGGTGGCCATGACCTACCATATGTGGCCCTAACGCTCGTGCTTGCTTTGATGTGGAGGTGAGATAAGGCTGTCATAGGATGGTGGGTTTATGGCTGTCATGACATTTCCTCTCTTTGGGAGAAAAAAGTTATTACTGTATTTTTAAATTGATTTCTTTTTCTAACTGTTGTCAAAGGTGCTAGTAGATCTGGACAGGCTTCTTAGTATTTTCTGCATAAATTTGGGAGAAAACATTTGCTCTAGTTGGTCAGAAATAGAATTGCTACGCTGGGATGTGCAAGAAGCTTCAGAGGGACTTCACAGAAATCCTTTCTGGAGTAAATAAGGGGTGAAACAGAAGTAGCTGCCTCCAACATTAAGTCCTGCTTGAGCT
Organism: Butorides virescens; assembly: GCA_017310255.1. Lineage (NCBI taxonomy): Eukaryota > Metazoa > Chordata > Aves > Pelecaniformes > Ardeidae > Butorides > Butorides virescens. Next base: position 20,924 of record JADKXX010001447.1, on the reverse strand, counting down.
GTGCATGGAGGTAGAGAATTTCAGGTGGAGAGATCGGGCTCAGGCTACGGGGAATTTGGCCCTTTGGTTACAATTTGGACCAGGCAGAGGCTTGCTGATGCTGACGACATCTGACGCTTACAGCAGATATTTGGCTGCTCCACAAAGGGCCCCCAAGCCAACACTACACCCAAGGCTGCCCCACCATGTGGGACTGCTGAAGGATCACCCCAAGGAGCCTGTCCTTACCCTCCATGGGGAACCGGTGGGTATGCAACGTTGCCCTCCTCCCGGATGCGGAGAGGAGTTCCCCTGAGGTCACGTCACCCCTCTCCTTGCCTGAGATGGTCCAGAGGGGCATTTCATAACTTACAAACACGGAACATGCAAACATGGAGCAAACATGCCGAGTTTGCTATAAGTGAACAGGGTTACAGTCATGTCAACAAAGTGCCTACCTTCTTACCCAGCAAAGCAACAACGATCCCGATCATTGACTAAAAAGGCAAACATACTCTTCTTGAGCTAACACAAAGTGAAACTGTTCTGGCAATAAGGATTGTTCTGCGAGGTCAGCTTACGGTTATGACACAACATTTATAGCACCACTATTGTGTGCTTGGAAGAGTGTGAATTACCTCTGTGGTCAGTAAATGTTGGGTGACCATAAGCACAAGTAAAAAAGAAATGAATGTGCAGCTAAGCCCTACGTATGTTTTGTTTAGAGCTCTCTTTGGTTGGCAGTCAAAAGAGCTTGCCAGGCAGTGTTGAAGGCAAACAGAGAGAAATTAACCATGGCAAGAGCTTCAAAACTTCTTTTAAATGAGGACCTCAGAGGACTGGTAGTGGCTGGCAAAGTCCTTGTGATCCTGTGGCAAGAGCAGACCCAGTCTGCACGCTGGAGCTAGCTGCCAGGCAGCAAATACTGGCAGAGAAAACACAGATGGATGTGAAGTGGATCTGACCAGAAGGAAAGCAGGAAAGAGAAGGGGAGGAAACTGAAGACACAGTGCTGACAGTCATGGCGGGAGAGAGCGGAAGACCTGAAGGAACCAGTCCTCCTGCCCCAGCAAAGAGCCACTTGTCTGCCCAAATGCTGGCAAGGAGCCACCTTCCTCCCAGTCTTGCTGCAGAGCAGGAGCAGAGGCTGTCTGGCCACAGGGCCCTGATGGCTGAGGGCATCACTGTGCCTTGAGAAGAAGAGCCAGCACTATCAGTTCCTCCTGGGAGAGAAGACGACAGAACCAAAGCACTTTAAATCTGCCACCCCGCCCCGCCAAGGCAGCGACTCCCTGGGCACAGCAGCAGCTAGAGGCTGGGTTTATCAGGGCATCCCCTGGTGCACAAACCCAGATCAAAGCAGCACAGAAGCCACTTCCACAGAAAGACAAAGCCCGTGGCAATTGAAACACACATTTCTTTTTGGCTTGCCCAACAAACCTGCCATTGGCCTGGTCTGTTTGATGCACACAGAGGAAATCACATTGTGCACACAAGGAGCCAGCACTGCTTTTGCAACGGCAGTCTGCAACTGCGTCCCAAGGAGCTGAAGTGGTTGCAAATGGGGAGAAATTGTCCAGGGCAAACATCGAGCCTGTGAGAAACTTCCCTTGCAAAAAGGAGGGATATGACCGCATGGGAATGACCAGCTTCCTGGGCACCCCCAGACATGCTTAATTCTGGGCAACTCCACTTATTTGGGGTTTTATCTGAAAATCAGCAATATTGGGGAAGAGAGCCCATCAGGAGAGCGAGACTTAGTGTGGTGGGAGCTGAAGATGACTCCTGTGACCCAAATGACTTGTACTGTAGCAAGAGCCCCAAGTGCTCAGCTGAGCCCTGAGGATGTGCCTCAAGCATTTCTTCCAGTTTACGGAGCCAAAGGGCCAGGCTGCACGTTGCCAGTAGAGCTGTAGGATTCTACAGCGACCTCCAAGCTAGGATGCAGACAGAAAAACGCAGACAATTTGCACGGCAAGTCAAGTTTGGAGGCCAGCTGCAACAGGTGCCTTGAGAAAACAAGCCTGCCCAGGAAGAGACAGCCATTCCCTGTCTTTTCATAATTCACAGAAATGCAAATATTCCTGCTTCATCCCCTGAAGCGGTGGATGCAGCAGGAATTGCACTGCTGTGTAAAGACTGAATAAGGCGTTTCATCACAGCTTCCCTTGTACACACGCTCCTTCCCCTGCCTGCAGAGTCACTACAGGGGTGGCCCACGGCCACTAATTTGATGCTGACTTGGATCAGATAAGCATTACAGGGAATTACACTGATAGGGAGAAAAGAAATGTATTGGCCCTTGTCTGCCTGGAAGATGAAACATTTTCGCAAGAAGGAAAGCAAATTCATAGGTAACTCCCATCATGCAAGCAGGAGGAAGCAGTGACATTAGAAGTGCAGGCTATGTCCAGCTGGTTCTGGCACCTTTCCATGACATACCCTGTACATTTTACATTTTTCCAAGGAAGTCAAGCTTGGAAAGCTTTCAGCTTTAGACTGCTCTTAGGGAGCACTGGAGAGGATAAACTTCCTGTGGTCTTTGCCAACTCCATTAGCCAAGGATCTTGGGCAGAAAACCTCTTATCCCTGTAATCTCAAGTTTTTTCCCAATAAGCCATTCTCCCAGCTGAGATAGCCACATTCCAACAATGCTGCATCTGGCTGGGTCCAGGCAAGCCCATGGACCCGCATTTTGTTGAGTTGTTGACAAAGCGCACAGTGCCCCATTGATGCCATCTTCACACCAGCATCAGGACGAACCAAGCCACTCCATTTAGCCCAGAAGCAGCATGCACCTGGGTGGATGACAAGAGAGGGGACGGGGCCTGGTGGCACCCAGTTATGCTCTGAAACATGGGGATTGCCACATCCCTGCTCAAGCCATGTCCGGTGGGGGTGCAGGGAGGGCAGCCAGTGGGTCCCCAGCTGAAGCTGCTGCCCAGGCGCTGCGAGTGCCAGGGTGGGCTGAGGGGGCCCTAATGCTGTGGCCTGCCGGGCTCTGGGTGCCCTGTGCGGGAGGCCCAGGAGGCCAGGGCCTGGGTCCGGGGCCTGAGCCCTGCAGCCGGGGCCTGGGGCTGAGGCCTGGGCCCTGCAGCCGGGGCCTGGGGCCAGGGTCTGAGCCTGGGGCCTGCGCCCTGCAACTGGGATCTCGGCCCGGGGTCCGGGGCTGAGCCTGCCAGCTCCGTGCCGTGCGGGGCGGCGCCGGCCCTAGCGCGGAGGGCGGCCGGGGGGCAGAGGGGCGGCCCCGCGTCGGGAGGTCCTGCCGGCCCTTGGACCCGGGCGCCGCGCCGAGCCCAGCCGCGGCATGGCAGCGCCGGGGCAGAACCTGGCCGTGGTGGTGCACCGAGCCGGGGACCTGCGCCTGGTACGGGCCGGGGGGAGCGGGCCGTCCCGAGGCCGCCGCGGCTCGGCTCGGCTCGGGCTCGGCGGGGGCCGGGCGGAGGGGGCCGGGGAGCGGGGCCGCGCTCGGCGGCGCTGCGGACCCGGAGCGGCGGGGGCGGATGGTGGCGGGGGACGGCCCCGCAGCGCGGCCCAGGCGGGAGGTGGGAGGGAGCCGGGCCGAGCCGCACCACCGCGCCGGCAGGCAGCGCCCCGCGGGGCCGGGAGCCCGCTGGCGCTGAGCCCCCGGCACCGAGGCGGCTGCCCCCATGCTCGGGGTTGGAGTGGGGTGGGGCTGACCCGTGGGGCAAGCGGGGAGCCCAAAGCTGGGGGCTGCCCCATGGCTAAGGGCTGCCCGAGCCCCGCTGTGGCTCGGACGGGGAGGGGGTGCTCTTCGGTAGACAGCCCCCGTGGACGAGGCGTTCCCAGAAAGCAGGAGTGGAGGCTGAGGTGCTGCTGCTTCAGGCTGGTGAGAGCCCAAGGGAGCAGCGGGAAGGAGGGTTCCAAGGGAGCAGCCACCCAGGTGACGCATGTGCTTGTGCTGGGGTACACTCGTGGAGAAGGGGGCCTTTATTTTTGGCCAGTGCTTCAGGCTGATGCTGCTTCTCTGACAGTGAACGCTTGGATTATCCTGGGTGCCGAAGCATTGCGGTGCTGCTGGAGATTCATGTTTGCCCGTTTGGCAAGTGCCAAATCAGGGAAGGGAGATTTACATGGGCAAACATTGACTGGCAGTTTTCTGTACAAACAGTTCTGGCAGGAGAGCTCTTACGCACACGCAGACTTTGGATACCTGCAGCAGCTTGTTTGGGGGATGATTATCGGGGAAGCAGTTGATTTTTTACCATTCCTGCACAGCTCAAGCGACGTGTGCCAAAGGCTAAGCGGTGTTCGTGTGGGTAATTCCTGTGTGGCTCCCAGCCACCTTTGATACAATGGCAATTTCACTAGAAGCACCTGCAGCCTGACTTCTACGAGAAATAAAAGGCATCGCCACAGTGAGTGAGAATCGAGATGGTCCCTCTAGTTCAAGAATGCGTTTCCAAAACCCTGTGATTTGGAAAGGTGCATGAGACTTGTGAGGGTGCATGCTGGCTCCATCCTATCTATGTTGCTGGCTTTCACCCAGATGCATAAATTTTTCCTTGGGATATTAGTACTGCTGGGGACATTGGAGGTGGTCATCAGTGTCCCCTGGCCTTACTGGCAGCCTCTTGGGGTGTGATCCTCCTGGGCTTCTCTAAGGTTTCTTTGCCACAATGAGAACGGTGCTCATTGCATTGCCCCACTGATCATGTAAACAGTCTAGGCAGCGAACAATGAAACTGGTGTCAGCATTACTGATATCTATAGTTAGGCAAGGTCATCTTCCCTGCAATTCCCACACTCTTCTCAATTCTGGTGGATGTGTTTCCCATGGGGAGAGTCACCATGACTTCAATAGCCGACCTGCGTGACGTGGAAACGTGTTTGCTTCATTTTTGTTAGGCTCTCCTCTTGAGGATTTATTGGGTTTTATGCAGGTGGTGTATCCTCTCCATATGTCTCCTTGCACAGAAAACATTTGCTGCATTTCCTTCACACCCTTGGTTACACCAGTTGCTGTCTCGGAACTTCTCAGTGAACAATGGACAGCGAGCAGAACATGTGTCCTGAAATACTTTGGGGTCTCTCAGTTAGGTCACTCCCCGTTTTCTACAAATGAGGCTGGAGGATTCACTTTCCACCGAGATGTCTGGTTTTTGGCATGGCTGTTACTGAAAAAAAAGTGGGTTTGTTCTGGGCTGAAGAGTGCCACATACACATTTTCAGCTGGAATTTGGCTTGCTTTATTTCTCACCATGGACTTCAGGCCCTTTGGGTTAGCTGAGGTGGTCTGTAACCTCCGATGTGTTACCAGATCGCATGCTTGCTGGAAGCTGTCTATAGAAGAGGTTATGTCTAAAAAAATAATGCTCTGGGCCATGTCCTTGGTGGGACAAAACAAACACCCAACATAGAAAAAAATGCAGGTGCAGTTCTGAACATTGGAAAATTTCAGTAGGTTGAGTTGTACTTTGGTTTGCCCTCCAGTCAACAGAATTCAGGCCATCCTGCCCACTGACTGTTCAGCAGGTATTTTAACAGAGCAGCGCGTTGAGAATGTGTTTCTCTTTTTGTCATGTTTAGATTGGTGAAGTACAAAGTACGAGCTGAGGAATATGCTAGGATTGAGAATGTATTTAATGAACTAAAACGCAAAATGGTGCTCCCCAAAAGCTTTCTTGGCAGTAGGGCAGCAGGAAATCTCCCATTCGTTGTTCTGTAGCAGCTGCTGCCTGGTGAAGCTAAGACGTGGAGGACTGCTCTGAAGAAATTGCTCTTCTCTCAAATCCAGAGACCAGTTTTCTTGCTAACTGAAGGTGCTCTTGCAAAGAGAAATAACCCACCATGGGCTCACTAGTGTAAACGCGCCACATTTTTGAAGAGGAACTGTGTGAATAGGAGGTCTGCTCAAAGCTCTTGTGCCCAGTTTGGGGCTGTAGGTAAAGGGGTCTAAGATGCCTGAAAATTTGAGCAGCAAATGGATTATAAAGGGTTCCCTGTTAGCACACACTACTTTGGTGGGGCTTTTCTTAGAGACCTGATCCCAGAGGCGGGTGCTGGGTGGGTATCGTACTGTCTTGGCAATGCAAAAGCTGACAAAGTTATTCCTTTGTCTTTTGAGGCAGCTGAGGGAGTTCGGTGGAGGCAGAAGGCCTGCAGACCTCTGGGGTTGAAGAGTGACTTGGGGCCAAGTGGCTGCTTGTATAATTCAGTCTTATCATTCACCCCATAAAGAGGTGCGGTGCCAATCACAAGAGGATGTAACTGTAAATGCAGTTTACAGTAATGTTTACAACTGATTTATACACTAAGTTATTATTATGTAGTAAAAATATTTCCCATTATTTGTAGTACTAGTATAAACACTATTATAAACACTGCAATATTAACGCTTTATAGAAATAGATGGCTCAGAATCTTCCTGGTTACAGAAGGTCAATTTTTTTGTCAGCCAGTGGGATGTAGGATTCAGCTGAGATTTGAGGCTGTTCCAGGGCAGGAGGGTTTGGTATGCGGCTCTTCTCTGGGCTGGGGAGGGGAACTTACTGCAAAATAATTTGGAGAGGGGATTTATAATCTGGCTGTGTAATGGATGCCCACGTTACTCCACTGTGCGAGCAGAATGAGGTGAACTCAGGGGGGAAGCGTGGCCTGCGCATTTATATCCATCCTCGTTGCACAGCAATGTCTTATTGAGCAGGCAGAACCAAAAACCTGCTTGGCTTACAGATTTACCTGAGCTAGGACTGACTTCCCACGAGGTGTTCCATGGCTATGCACAAGCAGCTGACTGCTTTTTTGTTTTCTTTTTGTCCATAGGAAAACCGCCCAATCCCAGAACCGGGTCCCAATGGTAGGTCTAGAGATGTCTGCTGCTGTCTGCTTTCTTTACTAAGCTCTTTCTTTTCTCATTCTCTTTTTGTTGCTCCTTGATATTATAAAGAGATTAAAATATTTTGGAGAAAATGTAAAATAATCCAAAAAAAGAATGCGTGGCTGAAACAGGGAATGCTGCATTTCTGCTCAAAAAGAAGAGCTGGAGAAGTCACGGCTACACCCTTTTATCGGGCTTTTTTTGCTTCCTGTTTCATCAGACCATGTATTGCACATCAAACAGCTCTTGGGCCATGTCAGATGGACAAAATATTAATAGGCTAGGCATAGGGACTGATAGACATTCGATTCACTGACTCTCCAGGGCTGAAATCATAGCTTAGGGAGAAGGAAAAATGAAATAGGCTTGGTCTTTCATTCTTGCTCCAGTAATAGTCACACCCCTTTCAGAGTGTATTAGCTTCTGTTGGCAGGGGTCTTCCCATATTTTAAGTTTTCCCAATTTGTAAATCCTTGTATAGTTTTGTATGTCAGCGGGTGTCTCATGACTGTGCCATCCACCCTAATGTGTGCACATGCAATTCTGGTACATTTATTTAATGCTAGTAAATGCGGGTGTTTCAACGCTGGCTTGGCCTTTGCTGTGGGGCACAGAGACAGCACGCGTGTTGCTCTCCCAGTGCCTGAGAAGGCCAAGTTTTTCTACAAGGAACCTGTCTTCCTTTTCTGGCAGAGGTCCTCCTGCGGATGCATTCCATTGGGATTTGCGGGTCTGATGTTCACTACTGGCAGCATGGTCGAATTGGGGATTTTGTCGTGAAGGATCCCATGGTCTTGGGACACGAAGCTTCCGGGACCGTTGTTAAAGTGGGATCAGGAGTGACTCATCTGAAACCAGGTAAGTGTAATCAAAACTTTTTATTTGTTTTCCCAAATCAATCAGTTCCTGAGAATGTGTTGATAGCAGGCTGTGCTTTTTTGTTAGGTAAATTTATCTGATGTTCGGAGCTGTGAATTGCACGGTGTGACCTTCTCCTTCAAAGAGTGTCACCGTGCTGCTATTAATCACCCAGCTTGGCCGCTGTAGTTTATGGTATTTCTGAGGTACACTTTATCCTGGGATATCTTGAGCTGGCCTGACTTCATTTTAATGCAGAGCAGAGCGTATGCTGGTGCGAGGTCCCTTTTGAAGAAGCTGGATAAAGGTTCAGAAACCATGCACGTTGCTCTGGCCAACAACACGCTGTTAATGTTTCTTCGCTGTGTGTGTTCTTGAAGGAGCAAACGGCCTCCTGAAGTGGGGAGAGGTCACTGGAGCAACTGTGCCAGGCCCCGTGGTGTGACCTCTACAGTTTGCTGTGCTCATGAATGTCCTAGAAAACGGGCTGAGCAGGGAATTTTGCAAAGTTTGCTGACGATAGCAATTCAGGCAGGGTGGAAAGGACATGGGGGAGCTAGCAAGAATTACAGAGGGAGACCTTAAGGGTGCCTGGGCAATAAGATGCAAGTGAAACTCAATGCAGATAAACATAAAGTGGTGTCCACGACAGAAGAAACAAAACCAGCTTCTTATCTAAAACGATGGGCTGACCATCACTGCTGAAGAGTGAGATCTCTGGCTCTGACACAGTGAATGGCAATGTTGGCTCAGTAATGGTGAAAAATGCAAATCAGGGTTAGGAAAGGGACAGAGACTCAACTAGAGGACATCATTGTACATCTGGAGCTCTGCATGCAATTCTGGTCTCTCCTCCTTTCCAAAGGGATATAAAAGAAGGGAAGAAGTGTCAGAGGAGGACAAGGAGATGAGGAGATATGGAGCAGCGTCTCTGTGATGCATGACTAAGTTAGGAACTTGAGCTAGGAGCTGCACAGACAACTCAAGGACACATGATGCAGGTCTGAAGGCTTACAGAGGACAGGGAGAGGGCCCATAAAGGTTGCCTGTTCCCTGGTTCCGCTGGGAAGGGAGGGGAGCAAGGAAGAGCAAGGGACAGTGGGAGCCAGGTGCAGCATTCACCTGAGGTGCAGCAGACCTGCAGGCCTCCTTGGCAAGGGTGATGTGGGTGCTAAAAGTTTACCTGGTGGAAGGTGGAGGAGAAATTGTCGAGGGTTACTAAATACAAAGAAACCACATGCAGCTTGGGAGGCCCCACAGCTGAATGTAATGTGAGGCTGGGAGAACACTCAGTATGTGCTTGTCCGGCTCCTCTCACTCCCAGACATCCCCCGTTGACCATGTCACAGCTTGTGTAGTAGGCTAGATGGCTCTTTACGTTGATTTGTCCTCCTGCTTGTTGCTGTGTCTGACTGAAAGCCTCTTGGTGGAGAGCTTCATTGAGAGATTGGGCTTTGATTGGCTTCCTCTGCCAAGTAAAATGGGCTGTCTTGTGTCCCTTGTGCACTTGCAAGTTGTACTGTGGTCACACGGTTGTTTTCTTTAGTCCATCCTGCCTTGTGATTGCAATGAAGTAATTATTCTTTGTCCTGCAGCATGTGTCCTTCCAGCGGTCTGGGCTACTCCATTGTAGCATCAAGATGAGCCAGCAGTGTGCCCAGGTGGCCAAGAGGGCCAACGGCATCCTGGCTTGTATCAGGACTGGTGTGGCCAGCAGGAGCAGGGCAGTGACCGTGCCCCTGTCCTGGGCACTGGGGAGGCCGCCCCTGGAATGCTGGGCTCGGTGTTGGGCCCCTGACTCCCAGAAGGATGTGGAGGGGCTGGAGCGTGTCCAGAGAAGGGCAAGGAAGGTGGGGAGGGGTCTGGAGCCCCAGGCTGCTGGGGAGCATCTGGGGGAGCTGGGGGTGTTGAGCCTGGAGAAGAGGAGGCTGAGGGGAGACCTTATCACTGCCTACAACTGCCTGACAGGAGGGGGGAGCCGGGGGGGGTCAGTCTCTGCTCCCAGGGAACGGGCGATGGGACGAGGGGAAATGGCCTCAAGTTGTGCCAGGGCAGGTTTAGGTTGGACATAGGGAAAAATTCCTTCCCCGCAAGGTCTGTCAAGCACTGGAAGGGGCTGCCCAGGGCAGGGGTCGAGTCGCCATTCCTGGGGGTATTTAAAAGCTGAGCAGATGAGGTGCTTAGGGCCAGGGTTTAGTGGTGGGATGGCAGGGTTAGGGGAGTGGTTGGGTTTGATGATCTTAAAGGGCTTTTCCAACCTAAACGACTCTGTGATTCTATGTCTCTGTTCCCCAATAAGTCCTGCCTCACTCCTGGATGTGCCTCTGCACCATGAGCCCCCTTCCCAAGGAACGGTACTTTCTAGCTGGCAGTGTGGTGGCCAGCAGAGCTCCCCTGCTTTGTCCTAATTATTTCCTCTTCCAGATACTGCAGGTTCTGAAAAAAATCTGATCACCGTGCAGTTGCCTGGGGTGACGGCTGCCTTTTCATCTGCTGAGGTTGAGTGCAAGGCAGCTGGAGAGAGGTTTGTGTGTGACTGAGCTTCCATCTGCTCTGTGTCTGTGCTCAAGGAACTGTGAAGATCTTGGTGATGAGGCTGCCGTGAAGGAAGGGTTAGGAACTTGCCTGGTGCATGCAGTGTGATCTTTCTCAGTTAGCAGATGTCCCTCATGTTCTCCTGTGCCAGGGTTTCATGCTGTCTTCCGTGGTTGTTCGGTGCTACTCGTACCCATGTGCCCACTTTCTTCCCGAGTAACACAGTCCGCTTTCGCCCTGGCAGGTGATCGAGTGGCCATCGAGCCTGGCGTCCCAAGAGAAATGGATGAGTTCTGCAAAACTGGCCGGTATAACCTGTCTCCAACCATCTTCTTCTGCGCGACGCCTCCTGATGATGGGAACTTGTGCCGCTACTACAAGCACAGTGCCAGCTACTGCTACAAGTCAGTCAGTGCTCCCTCTGCAGAGAAATATGTACCCCCTGGGGGGAGATTAGCTGAAGCAATTGCTCTTGGCCCTTTTGAGTATTGCAGTGAGCACTCTTTTCTTGAACACAGCAGGTTTTATTGTTTTCTGATCCATAAATAACAGGTATAAGGCTTGGATGGCAGCCACTTTGCAAAGGGTTTGTCAGGCAGGTGTAGTTTATCCCTTCTGGTGCCAGACATAAACAAACACTTCTTTCACGTTTCCTGGAATGTCACCACTACGTTCCCCTTTAATTAGTTTCCTTTTCGCATTTGCTCCCTATTCATGGTTTCTTTTCTGTTGTCTTTTCACATCCTTGCCTTCTTAGGACAGTGCCTGAAGGTCTTTGTCTGATTTTTTGAGCTGAGCTAGCTTTGCTGCTGCTTTTCAGGAAGCAGCGTGCTGACTGCTGACACCTCGCTCTGTCGTTTGAAGCAAAGTCATCGTACTTGATGGTCCGAGGGCTGGAGCCCCTCTCTGACGGTGACAGGCTGAGAGAGTTGGGCTTGTTCAGCCTGGAGAGGAGAAGGCTGCGGGCAGACCTGATTACGGCCTTTCAGTACCTAAAGGAGGCCTATAGGAAAGATGGGGACAATCTTTTTAGTAGGGCCAGCTGTAACAGGACAAGGGGTAATGGCTTTAAACTAAATCAGGGTAGGTTTAGACTAGATATAAGGAAGAAATTCTTTACAATGAGGGTGGTAAAACCCTGGAACAGGTTGCCCAGAGAGGTAGTGGAGGCCCCATCCCTGGAAACATTCAAGGCCAGGTTGGATGGGGCTCTGAGCAACCTGATCTAGTTAGCAGTGTCCCTGCTCACTGCAGGGGGGTTGGACTAGATGACCTCTAGGGGTCCCTTCCAACCCAAAACATTCTATGATTCTATGATTCTGTGATTCTATGACATGATACTTAGAGCAGAACGGGGACGGAAAGCAGTGGCCCTGCTAAGCTGCTTTTTTGTGTGGTGCTGAGTGGCCCCGCTCAGCTGCCAGCATTACACATCTGTTTTCATACACAGTGCAGCAAACTCGAGCATGTTCTTAGCTGTGGCAGGACTGACACATTTGCTTAAACCCAAGTCTGTGTTTAAGTAGTCTGGCAAATATGCTAGAAATCTTGTGCACTGGCAGCCCAGGAGGCCAACTGTACCCTGGGCTGCATCCCCAGCAGCGTGGCCAGCAGGGTGAGGGAGGCGACTCTGCCCCTCGACTCTGCTCTGGTGAGACCTCACCTGGTGCCCTGCTTCCAGTTCTGGAGCCCTCAGCACAAGAACATGTACCTGTTGCAGCGGGGCTGTCACCGAAATCGGCTGATTCTTCTTGTCCTTGAATAGGATTCTAAATTTAATAAGTAGCTACACTACTGACTTCAAAAAAACATCTAAGCTAGACACTGTTAGAAAAACACCCAAGCTAGACACTACTGACTTTAGCAAAAACACCCAAACGAGACACTATTGATTTTAGCAAAGCAACAGCAAGCTAAACACTACTGAATTTTAGCAAAAACGTCAGCCAACTAGACAATAAGGCCTAAATCTTATGCATATAAGCTGCTTACATCTGGGGGTCTTTTGACCCTTAAGGTATCAGGGCCAGAGGAAGACTACTAAAATGATCCGAGGGCTGGAGCACTTCTCCTAGGACACGCTGAGAGAGTTGGGCTTGTTCAGCCTGGAGAATAGAAGGCTGCAGGCAGACCTGATTGTGGCCTTTCAGTGCTTAAAGGGAGCCTATGGGAAAGATGGGGACAATCTTTTTAGTAGGGCCAGCTGTGACAGGACAAGGGGTAATGGTTTTAAACTAAAACAGGGTAGGTTTAGCCTGGATATAAGGAAGAAATTCTTTACAATGAGGGTGGTGAAACCCTGGCACGGGTTGCCCAGAGGGGTGGTGGAGGCCCTATCCCTGGACACATTCAAGGCCAGGTTGGATGGGGCTCTGAGCAACCTGATCTGGTTAAAGATGTCTCTGCTCCCTGCAGGGGGGCTGGGCTGGGTGACCTCTAAAAGTCCCTTCCAACCCAAAGCATTCTATGAAACCAAATAAACCTCTGCAGTGTTATACCCATATAAGTGCATTTACACAAGCAATTAAACATAGTCTAAGGTAGTGGGCCTCAGACTGGTCTGAGGAGCCTGTTCTTTCTCAGTCTGTGTGGAGCTGGTACTTCCATGAGTAGGAATGTCCTCAGGAATGGTCTTCGCTGTGTGCAGAGGAAGCATTCAGGATCAAATCAGTTGGGAGAAGGCATTTGAATGATCTCCTCGTGAGAGTCCTCAGGCAGGAAGCTCCTTTCAAAGCAGATCCAAGCAGTTGCTGTCAGGATGAGGTGCTGGTCTGGATGGGTCTCACTGTCCAGGCCCGCTGTCACTGATTTCACCTGTGTTGTTAAAATAACATTTTCTGCCAGCATCACAAGTTTTTGCTTGGGAGGAAGCGACTGGTTTGTAACTGTCTTCTTCCAGGGAGAGATCTGCTGTTGTCTCCAGTTTGAGCAAATATTACTTTGGCTAAATTTTTTTTTTCTTAAGCTGTGAAATGCAAAGCCTGGATCTGTTGCTCCCAGGTCCAAATCAGCAATGCTGTGGCCATCTGATGCAGAGCAGATTCCCTGGCATGAGGTCACTCCGCCAGCACAGATTTGCTAAGAAAAAGAAGGTGATGTCTGAGCTCTTGCATATTCAGGCAGGTGTCTGTCCCTCTGCTGGCAGACAGACTCTGTGTTGGGTATTCCGAGTAATTTGATGGAGGTGGGATTGTGCCACAAAGCTGCCCTCCCTGTTAACGGGGCAGTACCCAGACCCAGTAGGAGCAAATGTGGCGTCAAACTGTCTCAGGCAGTGGCACTTTTGGAACCAGCCCTTCGGTGCCTCTTGGAGATAAGGGACATAGAGACATCTTGCAGCTGCCTTCCCCCAGCAGTCATTTCCACTGCTTTGTCTTCGTGTTGGCCTGGCTGAGATCTGACCGCAAGCTTCCCACGGCTGTCAGAAAGACTTTCCTGACAGACACAGCTCCTGGTACCTGCTGTGTGAGAGCCCACCCTGGTGGCTTTCTGGGGGGGCTTTGTGGGGCTGGGATTTATTTCTGTCAGCAGTTCTGAAGGGTTTCACTCTGCTTTTCTCCATCACTTAGGCTAGCTACATTATGGTGCTGTTTCTGTCCAAAAGGTTTTTTGTACCCACTCTACACATTTTCCCTGGCTGCTGGGAGGGTGCGTGCTAGGACCAGTCCACTGGTTGAAGCACTTGGTGCATCAGGGGAGGACATCCAGGGCGTGATGGAGAGAACTGGATCTGGCCACCTTTGCTTTATGTGGCATCACCATTGGCAGCAAGATGCTTTCTAAAAGCATTGAGCTGAATGATTCATGAAGGATGAGGGGTCTGGGAGCTCACTGATGGGTCCCAGCCCTAGGGCAGCCATCAAGGTGGTGCATATGCAACTGTGGAGTTTATTCCAAAGGGAATGAACAACAAAGGAGTTTTAGGGATGACTCACCAAGTACTGGAGAGATGGTGTAGGGAAGTTTGTGGATCCCTGTGTTTGGTGCTTAGGTAAACCTCACTGGTAATGGTTTAGGTGTGCTTGATGCTGCTTCAGAGGAGGGAAGGAGGCAATATAACCTCTTGAAACACCTTCCAGCCCTGCATTTCTCAGACCAGGGGTGAGAGTGTATTTTGCCACTGTGATTTGGACCCATGTTTGGTCTTTGAGTGTCATGGCTTTCCTCATCACCCTCATAAACCTCTTTGGTCACTGTTGCTTGTGTCTGGTTCTTGCAGGCTTCCAGATAATGTCACCTTTGAAGAAGGAGCCCTTATTGAGCCCCTTTCAGTGGGAATCCACGCCTGCAAAAGGGCGGGAGTCACTCTGGGAAGCAAAGTCTTTGTGTCTGGCTCTGGTATGGTGAACACATTCAGTCCTTGGGTTCTCTGCCTGCCAGGGCATGAAGGGGGGTGGACAGGGTGCAAGCTGTGCTTTTAGGCTCTGCTCTAAGAGTGGGTCACAGCAGAGTTACAGGGATGCCCAGGGGTACTTGAGGCTGTCCCTGCCCATGCTGTGCTACTGTGCAGCATCTGGGCATGCTGAGCCAACCAGCTCAGGGAGCCAAGAAGCGGGTGGTGCTTTCCTTGCGGAGTCCCTCATGTAGCAATAGCTGCTCCCTCAGCAGCTGGTCTCACTGCTCTGGGATCCTGGTGATGCCATGATCCCAGAGCTGCCCACCTGGAAACACAGTTGGAGCCTCCGTTAGCGTAAGAACATGCTGAGCTCTGGGTATGTTCAGAGCTTGCAGCTGGTGCTGTCTGGTAGTTGTATATGCTCTCTTTCTTTCTCCCCTTTGTACCCAGGACCAATTGGCCTTGTTAACATGCTTGTTGCTAAGATGATGGGTGCAGCGGCTGTGGTAATTACAGGTAAGTCCTTCTAACCCTTAAGAGTGTGTCTGTTTCTCACAGTACAACACTTTGACTCATTCCACATTATTCCTTCAATGTAACTGCTGGGGAAGGCAGCCCAAGCACAACGGAAAGTCTGTTCATGAGTGGAGTAGTAGCATGGTTGTCTGGGGGGAATCATAATAAACACCTCATTCTCCAGGACAAGACTTTGATCTTTGCACTAATTGGGATCTTTAAGAAGGTGAAGGTTGCAACTGGTGTTTCTCTGCTAGGTTAGCGGGCCAGGGTAATAACGTCTGCTTCCTAGCACAGACAAGTTGTGCGAGTGGAGTAGCTACAGTGCTTCAGAGAGAATAAACCAGAGGCTAACAAGTGGTCCTTGGATCAAGCCTACAGACCTTTTTCAGACTTTGAGCAGGTCTTTCGGGAAGAGGCAATGGGTCTGTATGACAAAGCTCTGAGTTACAGAAGTTCTGCTTGCTCCCGGTGCCTCTGATCACTGACTTTTTTTTTTTTCATTTTGAGCTCTTCTGAACTCAACTCTGTGTTTTGCCTTTGGCTCATAGATCAAGCCTTGAGGATCAGGTTTCACCTTCCCTGTAATGCTTACAGACCTTGATTATATCTGCTTCTAGTCTTCACCTAGGCACACAGACCAGGCAACACAGCATATTTTGTACCCTATTTAGAGCTATTCTTGGAGGTTCACTCTGAGCAGGTTTTTTCCTTCCTCTCCTAGTGCTAGGTGATTTACCTGGACACATGTTTTCACCATCCTTTCTGTGTCCAGCCACATGGTCCCTCTCTAGCTCTCTTTTGCTGCCCTTGTTTCTGCTGTCCTGCTGGGGGGGTCATTTTCCACTGATTATCTGCAATGACTGAAATGGCCTTTTCAGGGTCCCTGCATTTCAGAAATGGGCCTTCCTTGCCTGTCTGTGTCCTGCAGGTTTCTAGTCTACTGCTGCTTGCAGCTGTGTTTTTGTCTAGCTGTGCCTGGAAAACTGCTGAGGATGGAGATCACACCTTTCTGGGTACCTACTCCAGGACTGCACCATCTCCTAACAAAAAAGCTTTTTCTGGGGTCCACTCACAAACTGTCATTTGTGGGTATTTCCCTTTGTATTGTCCACAACAACTGAAATGAGTCTCCATCATCTTTGCAGCTGCCCTTCGGGTTGTTCCAGGCAGCCATTTGATCCCCCCTTCTCTTTGCCCTGCTAACCCAGCCCAGCTCCCTCCACCTCTCCTCAAAGGTCAGGCTCTTCTCTGTGTAGCTTGCCCAGAGAATTGAGGGCTGGAGTAATCTCAGGAGGTTCCCTGGTTGAAATTTCCACCTGGGATTCGGGCAGGGCCTGGAAGTGGTGTTTTCACTACTCTTTGATCCTTCCGAGCAGTGGTAACTGGGAGGAGCAGTTGCAGGTACGACAACAGACAACGAGCATGGGTTGATGCTGCGATTTTGGGCCAGAGACCCAGCGTGGACCTTTCAGAAAGCTGTTACTCCGCATCTCACACTTCGGGCCGGGTGTATTTCTGACCTCTCTATTACCGTGTTTCCATCTTTGGGTTGAGAGACAAAATTCAGGTCCCACCCTCTTGCCTTTGCAGAAGCATTCTTCAGTAGTAGCTCATGCCAGAACCCAAGACAGATTATTGCCTTCTCCTCCCTAAATCCTCTTGCTGCTGCGTCCAGGGCACTTTTTGCTCTGCTAGCCCCACCCACAGGTGTGTGCTTGGTGTACGTGATCAGTCCAGGCCTTAGATTTCACGAGGTGTTGTCATTTGAGGGTCATGCAGGAAAAGCAACTCTGCGTCTTGAATCATGTATGAGGAACCTTGCTGCCGAGCTGAGCTGGTGCAGGGGCTGGTGGGTGACTGCGTTCTTGGGTGGGGAAGGGCTCGATGAGCTGGCAGGGTTTGGTGGAGCTGAGGCAGCTGGTTCAGCCTGCCACCCCGTCCCCGGTCCTTCTCGGGTGTATCCTTCCCTGTAACACTGGGAACTGCTGTTGACTTTGCCTGTAGATTGCTCCTGGAGACCTTTGGCAAGCCTGGCGACATGGAATTAACCCCTTTAGAGGTCACCCAGCCCAGCCCCCCTGCAGGGAGCAGAGACATCTTTAACCAGATCAGGTTGCTCAGAGCCCCATCCAACCTGGCCTTGAATGTGTCCAGGGATAGGGCCTCCACCACCCCTCTGGGCAACCCGTGCCAGGGTTTCACCACCCTCATTGTAAAGAATTTCTTCCTTATATCCAGGCTAAACCTACCCTGTTTTAGTTTAAAACCATTACCCCTTGTCCTGTCACAGCTGGCCCTACTAAAAAGATTGTCCCCATCTTTCCCATAGGCTCCCTTTAAGCACTGAAAGGCCACAATCAGGTCTGCCTGCAGCCTTCTATTCTCCAGGCTGAACAAGCCCAACTCTCTCAGCGTGTCCTAGGAGAAGTGCTCCAGCCCTCGGATCATTTTAGTAGTCCTCCTCTGGCCCCGCTCCAACAGGTACATATTCTTGTGCTGAGGACTCCAGAGCTGGAAGCAGGGCACCAGGTGAGGTCTCACCAGAGCAGAGTCGAGGGGCAGAGTCGCCTCCCTCACCCTGCTGGCCACGCTGCTGGGGATGCAGCCCAGGGTACAGTTGGCCTTCTGGGCTGCCAGCGCACATTGCCAGCTCATGTCCAGCTTTTCATCCGTCAGTACCCCCCAAGTCCCTCTCAGCAGGGCTGCTCTCGATCCTTTCTTCCCCCAGCCTGTATTGATACCGGGGGTTGCCCCAGTCCAGGTGCAGGACCTTGCACTTGGCCTTTTTCAGCCTCATGAGGTTCACACGGGCCCACCTCTCCAGGTTGTCCAGGTCTCTCTGGATGACATCCCGTCCTTCTGGCATGTCAACTGCACCACTCAGCTTGGTGTCATCTGCAAACTTGTTGAGGGTGCACTCGATCTCGCTGTCTTATGTTATTGATGAATATATTAAACAGCACCAGTCCCAGTACAGACCTCTGAGGGACACTACTTCTCACCGGTCTCCATCTGGACATCGAGCCATTGACCACTACCCTCTTGATGCGACCATCCAACCAATTCCTTATCCACTGAACAGTCCACCCATCAAACCCGTATCTCCCCAATTTAGAGAGAAGGATGTTGTGGGGGACCGTGTCAAAGGCTTTGCAGAAGTCCAGATAGATGATGTCCGTTGGTTTTCCCTTGTCCACTCTTGTTGTCACACCATCATAGAAAGCCACTAGGTTTGTCAGGCAGGACTTGCCCTTGGTGAAGCCATGCTTGCTATCCCTGGCCTCCATGTGCCTTAGCATAGCTTCTAGGAGGATCTGTTCCATGATCTTCCCAGGCACAGAGGTGAGGCTGACAGGTCAGTAGTTCCCAGGGTCTTCCTTTCTACCCTTTTGAAAATGGGCACAATGCTTCCCTTCTTCAAGTCCCCAGGGACTTCACCTGACTGCCAGGACTTTTCAGATATCATGGAGAGTGGCTTGGCAACTACATCAGCCAATTCCCTCAGGACTCTGGGATGCATCTCATCAGGTCCCATGGACTTAAGTGTGTTCAGGTTCCTCAGGTGGTCACGTATCTTTATGCCTTGGCATAGCTAATGATCCTGACTTGTAGACACCTGCCATCTAAGAGGTGTTTGGCTGAGTTGCTCAGAGACACCCATGGAGGTGCTGTCCCTAGTCAAATATTTGTACGTGACATGAGCTGAAGAATGGGTTTAGTTTGGCTCGTTGCCGCTGGGGATTTTGCCATCCTTCTCAAGGAACTGCTTTTTGTGCCGGCTTTAGGAGCCAACACCTGTGAGGCCCACAAAAGCCCTTTGTACTTTGCTACCAGATTCTTTGAATTCATTGCCTAGAGTTTTTATGATGTGTTTGTCTGTGAAGAGCTTTGTCTGCACAGCACTTAAGGCTTTAAATATTTGTGTTTATTTTGACAAGCCGCACACAAATATAGAAATATCTAGAAGAGCTTTTTTCCTGACCTGAGGAGAACTTGCCTCCTACGGCTTCTGCAGTGAGTGTCTTTGGCACACCTGGAGTCAAGGAATTTTGGAAAGTCATGTCTCTGGCAAGGGATCGGGTCCCTTCTTTGGGACTCCTGGAGAGCAGCTGGCACTGTAGCTGGAGACTAATGCTCAGCCTTACCATTCCAAAGGCTTGTGTGTACCAAAGCTTGCCTTGCATCCCAGATAAGGCAGCTTGCCTGATAAAAGCTATTAGTGCTTCTGATAACCTTTGCTCTTCTGCCTGAAGTGCCTTACTCCTGGAAGACTAGCGCTCTCCCTTTTTGGGGGGTGCAGGTATGTATTTAAGGGACTGCAGTTCGGTGCAGAAGGTTGGTTTGCTTCATGGCTCCTCATCTAGTCTTCCCTAAGGTCTATGGCTTCCTCCACTCTGATGCTGAGTGTGTGTAATTGATATTTATGGGCAACCTTCTCCTGCCCTTCTGCCTTGCTGTGGACATGGCTGTTGCCCTGGAAAGCTGCTTTTCTCCTTAGAAGCACGTAAAGGAGCAACCTCATTCCCCAGCCAGTGAAGTGGTAGTTTGGTGATTGTATGGCGGTGTTGGGCTGTCTTGCCTTACTCTGTCTGTCTCTAAAGGTATACTTAGGAATTCCTGCATAAGGGAAAGTATTCCCCTTGTGCTCCCTAAATGTGAAGTCCCGGGTGCCGGCGCCTCCAGAAACCCTGGAAGTCAAGGTCAGGGAAGATAAATAACTGGACAGAGTTCAACTCGTTTGTGAAAGAAGATCAGTGTAGGAAGTGTGAGAGCTTCAAAAATATTTGCCTGTTAGGTTGGCTCATAAGCCATCACAAGAAGCTTAAATGTAATTTGATAACTTCTGTGGGAGCAGAGATACAAGAACAGGCTACTCAGTCTGGCAGCCAAACTGTAGCTCCAGCGGCTGGGAAGTTAAAACAAATTTCTGACCAGAGGCAAGATGTAACCCTTTAATTGTATAACTGACCAGTTTCCCAAGAGTTGTGTGGAGTTCAGCCACAGTAAGGTTTAAAATCCAAACGACTTTATCCTGCTCAAGACTCACAAGCGTCTGGAGCTCTAAGCAGTATGGTGACCTTCTCACCTGATAACTTGCAGATCTGTCAGCTTCAGTACGTGCTTAGTGGCGATTCACAGGCCCGGTGTACCAAGGTGTTCTCACAGTCCTGACAGGTATTGCTGCTGCGTCCTGTATGCCTCCGCAACGCGAGGACTTCCTTCCCGAGCAGGTCAGCAAACCAGAGGCCAACTACAGGAGAGGTGTGGGGTTTTGCTGCCTGAGAGCAACTTTTGTGGCCACTTTGAGATGCATTGGCTGGCAGGACAGCCTGTCTCTCCTCTTGCTCCAGGACACTGGCTCTGGATGTGTTTTTGCCAAAGAGACAGTATGAAATATCTTAGTGAGTGGGCAGATACTATAAACAGCTGGATTCAGGTGTATCTGCTGCGCACCGGTGCAGGGCACTTTGTGGGGAGTTTGTTCCATTGCTGGGAGCACCGTTGAGCCCCTGTACAGCCTCCTTGCTGTACACTGAGATTTGTGACACACCAGCCATGCCGGTGCTTCTTAGCTCTCCAGGTGCCTCAAAACCAGCAGCTCTTGCTGCTTGGGAGGTCTCTGAGTGCTGCTCTGCTAGCAGAGGGTCAAGCATGACCATACACACAGCCCAACAGTCAGAGCCAAGAGGGACAGATGTGACTCACACCTCCTGCAGCCCGAGGAATGAGAGCCCATGTCGAGGCTTCCAGGGTGATGCTGCCCTTACTTTTCAGCCTTGGCTTTTCCTCCTTCATCTGCATTTTATTACTCTTTGTTCTCACTTCTTGAAACTCCCTCCACAGATCTCCTGGGTG